>DWCF01004807.1:0-15526 GCA_018230265.1 Delias oraia | reverse complement strand
GGTTACGTTAAGGAAAATAAATATTTTAACGATTTGAGTATTTATTGGAAATACTAAAATAAATATAACAAAATATTTGTCTGATGCAATGGAAATAGACCGCAGACGGATTAGTATGAAACGAACGATCATCATATACAATATTTGATTCAAAGTTAATGTTGTTTCGGTACTAAACCTATTAATAGTGAAATTATTATTGAATATTCAAAAAGTCTATTTTATAAATGTCATATTTACTAATAAAAATAAATATCTTTGAAAGATTTTGCCTTTATCCAAACATGCGGTGTAGTTTTAAGTTCGAGTAAGGATGTGTCGAAGTGATATTAATAATTTGTTATTGATTTGATAAAATATATTTTTAGGTTTTAAGAAATATTTACCAGTTATGTTACATTTGAGTCGTTTTAAAACTGTCTCAATCATACAAATTGCATCTTTTTCTAGACTGCTTTATCATCATACAGCAGTTAGATGCGTTTCCAAGAAACAATACGAATGGAAATTACGGAAAAGCGAAGTAGTTCTCTTTGATAATGTTGGTTTTTCGTTCAGTTTCACAGGCATTGTTGAAATAACTATGGGGATCCATTGATTGATAAATAGTAAGAGGCTCGCCCTGGATTCGCACGCAGTCATTAATAGATGTACATAAGTGTTTCTCACAAATATTAACTTAAATTGAACTTTAAACACAAATTTTCTCCCTAAAAGTTTTCTCCCTATTAACAACATTGTATGCTTAAGTAAATCGGTATTTTTAGTAGTTAAAGTATTTTTAGTTAAAGATGCAAACAACAAAACTAACATCTTTGAAGCTTAGTTTTTTGAAATGTGATTTCGAATGCAATGAAGAATATATGCAAATGCTATAGAATCATAAATGAAATTTTGTGTTACTTTAAAAAATAAAATACGAAAATAGGAGTTTCACTTATAGTTAAAAATAAAATAATGAGGGCACATAGTAGATACCGATATTAAATAGCAACTTTTGAATCGTTCAAACGATCCCTTTCATTGATAAAAGATTAAATGAAGTTCAATTGGTAATAGTTAGGACCCGCATCGTTGCTCAATTGCTTAATTAGTCGGTAAAACTAGAGAAAACAGTATATATACTATAGTATACAATATAGTAGTAGTACAGTAAGCGCAGTATGAATGGTACGTGGGAAAAGTACTAAAATTATGATTAATTTTGATTCCCAAATGCGGAAGTATATAAGATAGAAAGCTTCGGTACTAAATAAAATAGATTTTGTCCACATTTGACAGTTGTGGCTATTGAGATGATACTGCGTCGCATGCTACTCGTAGTTTTTTAGGTTCAATAAAACATTATCCTCCTTTTTAATACATTGAGTAGCATTTATATATAATTAATACATTCAAAATTTGATTGAAATTTTATAACTTAATTGCGGTGTTCCACACTATTATATATGTGGTGGATAGTTGTATTTACTGATTAAAAATGTGTATTTAAGTAATTTATGTAAGAATATATGGGACTAGCAATGAATAATTGCAATTCTTACATAGTTTTTTATTTATATGTTATTGTAGCTTGATATATCTATTGTACATTTCTGAAAACTAAATCAGTACTGCAATAATATTTTTATCTCTTCAAATTGTCTGAAGGTCGCATTTATCGATACTTCCTCAAAAGACACATCTGTTATTGTCATCAACATAACTAAAACATTTTATATAAATGACTTTCTAAGGATAGACAATTGTTACACTCAATTCATACGTAATTAATATTGTACCTACTTATATACACATATGTATACATATTTATATTTTCAATTTAAAGACTCATTTTATTTCATCCATTATGCGTGGTTAATTTTCGAGAAATTGACGTGTTATTATTGCAAGAAACTTTAGTGTAATAAACTTTTTGCCAAATAAATATTTACTTTGCTTAACATATGCAAGCTATAATACATAATAACAACCTTCAACAAATGGATTATAGCAATGAGACATGGAATTTTATATGCCTAATCAGGACATGTAGTGATTCACGCCACCCGTCCTCAATTATTGTTGAAGTGCCAGAAATAGATTAATTAAAACTTGGCGGAAAATGGCGGCTGTGTAATATTCCTATAGTTATCTGTGGGGTGTGTGTTTACAGCGCGAACGTAGGTGTGCTATTATTGTAATAAGAAGTAGTATCTACTATAAGACTATAATTTATATAATTTTTCAACTATATTTTTTATATTTATTGGTAAATATTCGCCTAATCTCTCTACTCTTCAACCATGATGATGTAACCTACACCTTTTTCTTACAATTGAAGCTAGCTACCCTTACATTGTAATTCCATCGTATTTAGGGTCTATCTTGAGCCCGCTTCTCTTCCCAAGGCTTACTACATTTACAGTGCCAGTCCTTCAACTTTTTTTATTCCTCGACGCACTGAATTATACCCATCCAATTTGCGCCGGCGGCGTCCTTTACGTTGTCCTTCCATCGCCTTCGGGATCTACCCTTAGAGCTCTCTATTGTAATATACATTTACAGTATTGCAATACAGCTAAGAATGTAAGTTTCAGTAATATAAACAATAATCATATATCTGTCCCGATGCGCTCGCGATGATCCATGCATCTTTTGTTAAATTCGCTGAAAGCTTGCGTGTTTGCGATACATTCAAAATAACCTTTGTGTCACAACGCATTAATTTTGTTTACTTTTGCACCATCGGCATTATACTTCCTGGTTGGGAGTAAATATAGACGAGTGATTCATTGAGATGAATACGTACAGTAGTATCCAGAAATATCAGGAATGTACCCCATTCATGCATTCCGATGTTGTGTTTGGTTATTGTATCAATCGGTACTTCGCTTCTGAAATTGCTGTAAATTATCGAGTTTCTATTGTGTGTGACTTGTGGATTGTTGTGATTCAGACTTCCGGAATGACCTAGTTTTATAAAGATTGATTACACTTGGGTTTGAGCACTTTTAGGACTCGCCAATGCATGTTCAGCGTTCTAAGGAATTCTATTTAATATGCATTTAACGCAGCTTCAGCGTTCTTAATCGTTTATCAGTTTTGTTTCAGATGGTAAAGATTGATTGACGTTCCATTTCCGTATGAATAAGTATTTTGCGCACTTGATGTGAGTTGAAACTAAATGGTCTTGCCATTTGAGTGCACTAGAAGATTATCTTGCGAATTGTCAAGATTGTGAGTGTTAGTAATCGCACAGATTTAAGTAGCCTTGTTTTGCTGTAATCACGTGAAACATTAAGTATTATTTCCGATAAATTATTGACATACACACAATTCTAGTATATATAGCTTGGTATATATATCATCATCATTTCAGCCGTAGGACGTCCACTCATGGACATAGGCCTGTCGAGGCCACCTGCATCCAGCGTCTTCCCTATATAGCATACATACGTAAATCTATTGGGAGTGTGAAAAAGTGCGCATTTTCGATCAAAAAATAAGCCTTTATTTCAATAAATATTTTTTTGTTAAATCAATTAAAGTGTTGACCATTAGAAGCTATGACTTTTGCCTATCTTTCTGGCAGGATACGGATTCCACGTCGAAAGAGCAACTCGTCTTTTGAGGCAATTCCTGAATCAACTCAATTTTTGATTTCATCAAAAGAAACGCAGTGCTGCTCTGCCAGGTCATCCATCTGAACAAGTGGTAGTCAGAAGAAACATTATCTGGGCTATATAGCGGTTGGGTTGAAATGTCCCACTTCAGTGTATCCATGTATGTTTTGACGACCTTTGAAAAATGCTTCCAATTCTTAATTTTCAAATGTTTTTACTAGACCTGGACGTTATTTATCTTCTGTATCAAAATCGCCACTTATAAAGTCTTCTTATCTCTGAAGTGAACTCGGAATAAATTTCCGAAAGAATATCATGAGCTTGTGTGACATTTCACTTCGAATTGAACAACGAAAGCAAATCTTCCCGCAAGTAATGTTTTGTTGGCACAAAGGTCAATATTATTATCGTAATACAAAAATAATGTAGAATAACTTGTGTTCACTTTGACAGATCAAATTAAATAGTTTTTTCTTTCAGATACAGTAGCTGTCAATGTCAAAATGTGTATGATATGAAGTTAGTAACAAATGCGCAAGTTTCGATTCAAACTCCCAATACTTGTATTAAGATTTAAGACTTTCAGAATCACACCGCCGCGTCTACCTCCGGCAATGTTTTAGCGTTCCTAAGCTAAATGCCATGACTTAACTGAGCCGGTAGAATATTAACTTAATAGAGATAGTATCTCTGTATTTAGTGCCAATTAGTCGCCATTAAGCGGCTGTTGCCACGTTTCCGTGTCAACCAGCTTTCAAGGCGACGTCATTATCCGTTTCTAGTTTTATAATAAATATATCTTAAATATAGACGGTGCATTTGTGCGGTATTTTGAAAGAGCTTTCTCATTGAGCTTAAAATATCTAATTGATCCACGTCGTTGATGAACTAATTTAAACCAGTGCTCAACCACTTTTTGATTTTCGAGAATAATTTAATTCATTATGTGTGTATGGTTACATAAACCTAATAGTAGGAGAAATAAGCCAGTTCGGACGGATATTTGGGTAAATAGATTCTCAATATTAAGTGACGACGTTTACTTTACAAATCAGTTTACTTTATTATGTATCAATAAAATTGTAAATCAGTCAAATGAAAGGCACTAGAAAATCTTTTTTGTCTGGTATAACTTGCAAAGCAAAACGAAATAAAAAACAAGCTAAACTAAACAAAATTTCTTTATATTAAGTTAAACAATAAAAATAACACAGTCTAATAGAATGCTCAACGTAAAACGGTAATGTATTTTATTTCACTGAGTGAGGATATCGGAGGCCAATGAAATTATACCGCTTTAGCAACGCAAAATGGTGGCGACAAAACCAAAGCGCGCATTGTGGTACAGTTGTCCATGGGCGGCGGTGTTCTCCTACCATATATGAGACCCACCTACTCCGTTGTCCGCTATACCATAAAAAAATAAGTTCAACATTCTTATGCGCATGCAAAGCCTGACTAAAGCCAGGGACGCCATCGAAAAGGCTTCAACCGTCTTTAAATCATCGTTCTATGCACTTCCTTTTATAAACATGAATTGTGTTTTAGGCATAGATTTAATTACACGTGTAAAATGCTCTTATTTCGAATAAAATAATCACAATTACTTTGTTCTCTTTAAAACGCAGTCAAGATAGCACCTATAGTGAATAATGAACTATTGTAATGACGATCACGGAGTGTTCAGCGGCGGATATCCTGTTTCGGATCATGATTAAGCATTACATAACATCCCTTTTTAAGTATAATAAGATGACCTTCGAGATTTACTATTGTTTAACGTTCAAGGATAGGAACTGTATTATAATTATTAAAATATGACCTGTATCTAGAGGCTACATCGTCTGATCTTTTTTTCGATACTCTAATCGTAAGCGAACAAATAAGTTGTGGAATCAGTAAGCACAAGAACATTAAAGAAATGACTAACGCTGTTCGCGTAAGGCCTTCACAGCTTCTCGCGGACTTTTGGGCCGAGGATTTGGTATTAAACAGAAAATCACTCAGCTGTCTTTTATAATATACATCGTTTGTTCATGTTTGGTACAGGAAATTTTTTTTGCAACGTCGATTCTGGACGTTTATAGTTATTGCAGTGAACACCTGTGATGTGGAGCATTCTAGTCGTGTAGCCAAAATATTAAAAACTTATTTATCTCTGGATTGAAAGCAACATTGCTCAGTTTGTAAACTTCTATTTCTATATAAACGTTTAATATACATACCGTATAACATTAAATTAACTAGTTAAGATTTAATTTTTTTTGGACATTATTTCTGTGGACCCTTTACATTTTTTTATTATTTAGCAGGCAATGAAGCAGAGTAGTCTCCTTTATGATAAATGTTTGACAATGACACCACAACCTTGGTAGAGCCGTGCTAAAGCATATGCGAAGGCTTTAATTAGGCCGGCTCGTCCGAACTGATACCTCGGGCTTATAGAATACTCAGCGTGAAAGGATAACGGAGGTTCTTAAAAATGTACTTAAATGGCGTTTTTAAAAGGGAGCATATTGGATATTAAAATAATTCTTGATATTTATTACGAGTTCTTTGCGATTTTTTTTATTATTATATAAGCTAAAATAAAAATATTTTTAAAATGTCTTTCTCACAATCTCATAATTTATCTTGCGTTATTTCGTGTGAACGGCGCGTAAAATTTAATATAAAACACCGCTAGGCAAACTGTACCTCGAGAGGGCAAACACCGATGCATGGACAGAGACGGAAGTTCCCCAAAATGCATATTAGAACGAGATGCGTATTATTTACTCTGCTTATCTGTGATTTACGTTTCGATGATAAAAAAGTAAATATTCAAGTGTGTTATACATACTTCAAAAACATGTAATAGTAAATATAAATTTGAAACAACTTATTCTATTACGTTTTAACTAATTAATCGTTAAATTTTGTATACACAATGCCAGAGATATAGAATTTTTACAAAATAGTATGACTATGACTATATCCAAAAAGTTTCACTATTAATGATATATGGTTTTTTTATTTGACACAAATGTCGTGTGAATAAAATAATATCCTCAAACGTTTTTATAAAGCTTTGAAGTAATATCATTGTATCATCCAAATAACAGATTCAAATATATGAGATTTATTACGGTCGAGTGAGTGAACTGAATTCTAAAATATAACAAAATTCAGCTCTTCGTCGTGGTCTAATTTCTTTGTCCTGTTTCGATTTGTTTACGTCGGGCTTCTGTATATTTTATAGTAAAAAAGTATAAAAGTAAAGTAAAGTTAAAAGTAAAGTTTAAGTATAAAAGATTCAAATATTAAAAAATGTATATTTGAACTAGGTTACTTTTTTTATTTTAAAGTTTGTCGTACGGATTGTTTACTTTACCGAAATGAGACTTTCAAACGATTTTAGCAATTCAATAGATTATAATTATTATAAATTTAATCTATATTCGCTGCTTGAATTGCCCCTCAAAAAGCACTGTAGTTGTGTTGCCGTTTTTTTTACGCTGCGTAAGCAGTAGAAATAGCATTGTTGCTATCCGATAACCTAATTCAGTCAGCTTTTTTATGGTATAGGGGACAACGGAGCAGGTAGGTCTCCTATATGGTAAGAGAACATCGCCGCCTATAGATAACCGCGCCATAGTCCGCATATTGGTTGTGTTGCCAGCTTTTTACCCTGCATATGCGGCATTTTGAAGTACCTCTGATATCCTCACTCAATCAGCGAAACAACTAGAACTATTTCAAGCTGTTTGTCTGCGATCATGTGGTATCACTACGGAGAGGCATGCCCAATTAATTTGTCAGCAAATGCTTCATATTATTCTTTGAGTTAAATTACAGTGGAAGCCTTTTTTCTCGTGTGGAAATGTATTTGCATCTTCCCTCCTTGTTGGAGGTTATTTGGGACCCGGTACTCTGAGAATGCAATACTCAGTAAAATCTTTTACTTTTTTACTTTTCAAACATTTAATTCTTTTTTAGAATCGGGCCATCGGCGATCTCATTATGCATTCAACCCAAGACAGTTACAGCCTAGCAAACATTCATACTGTGGGGACTTGTAATAATATTCTCGTTCCCAATTCAAGAATTGATGAATGGCCTCTTGACACACATATGTTATTGTTCGTTTCCGCGTATCCCCTATCTTAGTCAATATTGGACAGTGACCTAAAACTCGAGACACTTTCAGATTCTGTTTTTGTCAGTATCCTTTGATTGACGTCATTATTGGAGTGACGTTTGATATTTTTCCTCAATATAACAGTTAAAATTACTTTCCTCAAATAAATATGTCAAATCGGTCGGTTGAGGGCAATGTGATGATCATACACAGGATTTCGATTAAAAATATGTTCTGTTATTTACGGATTTTAATATAATTGCGATCAAATTTTAGATTTTACGACGTTCAAAGATAATATTTGTTATCACAAGACTGAGTAATATTTTTAGGCTTATTAATGCGTAGCCCAGCTGTTTCTTATAAAAATTAGCGTGGAAAAAACGTTTCCACGAATGAATTAAGAATTTATTATAATTTTCCGGAGAAATATATTTTCTAACAGGCGCCTACTTCTAATGAGAATTGGAAATTAGCGATAAATTGCGTTGTGAGAATCCTTTGATTCTTTCATAGGAATACGTAAGAGCGGCTTTATTGCCACCAAAAATAGATTACTACGAACTCTTGAGTCAAAAGTGGATGACGCGAGTTAAATGGTCGGCAATGTTTCACTTGGCATTTTTAACCAACCAAGGAATATGAAAATGAGGTAAAAGTGTAGTTACTTTTCGAGTTCATTAACAGAATAAATTGATTTTGTATATACGTTTATGATTTACATGAAAACATTTGGTGTTGAAAAAGTATATTTAGTTCGACTCCAATTTTATCTAGTTGCAATGTTGTTTCTTGGTAAAAGCGTTGTACGTGTAATATTTTATCTCATATTTAAGGAATTTAAATACTAGCTGTTTTAAGGTTTGGTTTTTTGTAGTATTTTTATTTCTTAGTGTCATCCCTATTAAGTCGTACCATCGCGTCTTTGGCGCCTATGACAATGTACACGTTATTGTCTATCGTCGCCGTGATTCACCTCTGGCCCTTGCTGGGTTTGTAAGCGCTTCTAAAATAAACATTAACGATGAATGAGAACGGTGGAGTGACGTGTGGGACATAGAATAGGGTGGGGTCTCGTCTTTGACGCACTACAATATTTTCATATTCATGGCTAAATGAAATATTCCTATTTAAATCTTTATAGTTTGAATATCTAAGTTTTTCATGTTTTCATTTCTGTTGGATTATACAAGACTAGAAATACTTATGTAAAAATGCGTTTCAAATTTTCAAAAATTCAAATTTTCATCTTTATCACCTCGATGTGTCGTTCCACCACTGAGCCTTTTTAAAGGCATTTTCTACCGTACACCACCACTCTGTGGAATCAGCTATCTGCCCATGCAGTTCCAAAATTTCCAAACTATTACTATACTTGGGGACCTACAAAACGATAGTATACCTAAAAAGCCGGCGCAGGTAAGCAGAGGCTGAAGGTGACCATGGGCGAAGGTCCGATTATACTAAGTGAGCATTCTGCTTCTATGTCTGCTTCTTTTCGTTGAAAAACGAAATGTTTCAGAACATTTTTTTCGTAAAAAGTGTTCTGAAACATTTCGTATTTATATTTTCCTTTTAATTTTGCCTGGTTAGTCCATCTTTATTCATTTGATTCATTAAGGCGTTCCCACGCATGTTGGCTATTGAGCATAATTGTAAATGTAATAGGTCTGACTCAGGCCGTCTCGCCTCGCCAATTGTTATGGAAAATGTAATCATTGCTATGAATTTATGTATGATATTAAATTTTAATTTGTACTATGTCGTTGGGAATTTATTACACATACACATTGTCTTGCTTACTAGGTATTTTGCTGTGTACATTTTTATAAACAATTAAGTATACAAATGAATTGAAGAATATCGTAAAATGTAAGATTCGTTGCAATTACCTTGTTTTTTACTATACGGCCGTTGGAACGATGCGAGTACGGTTAAGAAATGTGATAGTTGTAGTACAAAGAGCATTACGTTACAGGTCACAGGTAAGTACAATGGGAACCGTTATGACTTGCAAATAGAACGAATGGAATGAGACGTGATCTAATTTTCTAAATCAATATTATAACAACAGAATACATTGTATAAGATTTATAAATAATCAATAATCTCAAAGCTATGATTCGTGTTTAATAGTTTTTTTTATATATGTGTTCAATATAGCAAATGTTTTCAGTCAACGATAAAGCCATAGACAAAATTAACAGGCAAAAGTGCCAGCCTTGAAACCTTAACGAATTGTTTCCTCGAACGTCAAATTGTGCAATTACAGCTGTAGCTGGAATTAAATAATGAATAAAATTGTGCGCATAATTATTATGGCGACGCGTTTTTGCCATTTCCAGATTCGTCTCCGTTAGAATATCTTAATTATAGGAAATAGATTATTGAATACAGTTGGTTTTGTCTCGGTTTTGCAATAAGAAAATGCACATTAAGGAGAGTAACAAGATATTTAAAACGTTTTAAGTCAATTTTATAAATACGTGGTAGTGATATAACTTTATAATCTAATCCCTAAAAGGAATACAATAACCGCTTATACTTTCGCTAAAAGACATCTATATGTAACTATATTATACATAATTATATGTAATTAATTTATTTTACATCTAATCTCTCGTTTTTTTATAATAATTTGTAAAAATAAAAACGAAACTTAAGGCTTTAAAACTCTTAGCACTCTCTCTAATTAGAGGAGGAAGTGAGCACAGTGAATAAAATAATATAATTTTATAAAAAGTTAAAATATTAATTAAATAAAATGTCGTTCTTATATTAAAAATTAGATAAGTAGAGTAAGGTTTGTAATAAAATGAATAAATTAAAATATATGTACTTTAACAGAATTATTTTGTTCATTCATATATTCGATGTTCTTTCAATATATGGAATAAAATATATGAACTATAGTATAGTTAGTCGTTTTTCAAAAAAGGTCATGAGTTCAGATAATGTTTTTCAGTGTTACAATATAGAAAATAAAAAATGTAATTGAATTAAAATTGTTCTTAGTAGGAACATACGCCCGGTCATTGTGGTTTTAATATAGGGCTACGAAAATAACGCGGGGGCGCGCGTACGCGCAGGCTGTAGGCAGTAACGTTCGCTTTTCGTGTTCAGTCACGCTTTGACCGTTGCAACGATACGACGTGCATTTTAATTAATAATTTGAACAGCGATAATTGTTAATAATTGGTAATAATGTTGTTGATAATTCCGCGACTATAAAGTAATATTAAAGTCGAAATCCGATCTGCTACGAGTTGTGGAAGCCTGTTTTGCTTCGATTATTATTTGTAATGTAGTTTTTTCTGTGTTATGCCGGTAGTTTTAAATTTAAGTGCATAAACAGTTAGCAAAATTGAGGATTTATCTAAATCCGTGGTGCTGAGGATGTTATGCGCAACAAATGGCGCTGTCGCCGCAATGGACAGGGCGTACATGTCTCTGCGCGCTCGTAAACCACAGACCACAACTACGGTAGGTACAGTGTTTGGCTTTTATATGCAAATAGTTTGTTATTAAAAAGTTACGTAGGATGACACTATATAAGATTTGAAGGTGAGTTCTAGTAGATTCTAATAAGTAGTTTTGTGTAAAATAAAGTTTAAATATAGGGTTTTTACACTCATACGAAACCACAAGAGTATAAATGGAAAATAGCACGTATTCTTAACATTCCATTGAAAAGAGCTTTTGCAAAAAAAAATCTATAGTGGGAAATAAAGTAGGCGGGTCTTCTCTATGGTAAGAGACAACTGCGCCATAATCCGCGCTTTGGTGTGTTATCGGCTTCTTACGCCGCTTGAGTGGTATAATTTCACGGGCTTCTATATCCGCACCTCATGAAATACAGTACAAGTACTGTTCCACGCTGATATACTGTTGGCCTTTTTTGATAATTATTTTCAAATATAAAAAATATATATTCTAGCGTATGTTCAATTATGCCGTCCATGTATTCGATCCCTTCGTTGAGGTTATTTACCATCAGCAAGTGTGTCACGTATGACTAATATAGTGCATCATCAATATTTAAGTTAGTTGCTTATTCCTGAGTTCAATTCTATTTGTCACGTTATATACGTAATCACATTATAGTGATAGAGTTTTATATCGATTTTTTAAAAGTTAAACTTTAGAGCTTAAGCAATGATTATTCCGTTAGAGCCTAGATTAATTTATTGCTTAAGTTTGATGAAATTCGAAGTGTTTGCCATTCAAAGAAAGTAAAATACCGCCGCCCATGGACAATCGCACAACAGTCCGCGCATTGATTTACGGCATTTGTAAGGGTCTCTGATATCCTTACTCACTCAGCGAAAAACAAAAGAGGCACCGTTTCGAGTACAACTACCTTTTCACGCCGAGTATTCTGTAAGCCCGTGGTATCACTTGGGATGAGCCGGTCCAAATAGCATATGCTTCAGCATGGCTCTAGCACGGATGAAAATACTTATATTATAAAAATATAATATATATTGTACCTATTTTTAAAATATAATAGAATTTAATTATATGTAAAATTGTAAATATAATAATTTGGAGTAGCCAGTTTCCTTATGGAAAAGGGTTAAAGTTTACAGATTCATCTAATGTCTAAAGTGAGCTTTTTCTTTGAAGCTACCGCTCGATGTTGTACATACACTAATTAATTATCTGATAGCTTATCACCATTTCTATATGGACAGAAAGTACGTAAGTTGCTGGTCATGATGAATCGGTTATATAGATGTGAAAATATTTAATCTATTATATAATTAGACATGCTCGCATGCTAATTTCGTGTCACAACGATTCACGTAATCTTTTGTGTATCTATATAATATATAAAAAAGATGTGCTAGTTATACTATTTATAACTCAAGAACGGCTGAACAGATTTTGCTGAAAATTGGCGGGTAAGTAGCTTAGAACCAGGCAGACATAGGCTAGTTTTTAACTGAATACAAAAATAGTGTATCGGTTTTTAGTGTATTGCTAAAGTTTTTATTTGAACTCGGTAGCTTGCGTACCGGGCAGGGCGATGTCTACCGGTACTTAGTACTTTAGTAGACTAGTAGGTAGGTACTTTATATTGTGGGACTGTCGGGCAGAGAGATAAATTATAAATAATTGAGAAGATTATACGTTTATTCCGTTCTCTAGTCGTACAACGAGTGATTTAATGTAGCTAGTAGCGTCTGTAAAATGCTCACACAATATTACATATATAGGTATCCATAATAGATATACGCTTAGTACGACCACTACATATATATACGTATGTGAGTATATATATATATATATATATATATGTATGTGTGTGTGTGTACGAGCATAATGCACTTGTAGTTCGTCTGAGGCTAAGGGTGTATGATACGTTGACAATTTATCCTATATGAGCCTCCTGGACGTTTTTCTTTTGATTGTATAATGAAATTCAAGATTATACTTCTCCCAATAGCGCGGCATTTTATTTCGTAATGGCTGAGTGAAAAATACCCCATGAACCTGCGTTGCTTTGCGTGGGTTATGTTTATAATTAAATCCGTAACAACGGAAACGTTACGTTTACGATCGTTATTTATAACCGATATCTTGCGCCTCGTGTTTGCGCTTACACATTAGTACTCGCCGTACAAGAAATCGTTGTTTCGTTCTCAGTGGCCCTTTTGTTACGAATTCTTGTTGGGCATAAATATAATCGAATTATGAACAGTTCTCGGAACTAGATATGTCTCGTTACCGTTTATGATGAAGAGCCTCGTGGCTAAACTGTTGTAGGCTACCGTGACGCCATTCGAATCATAGTCCGAATAGAATTTATAGTATCAAGTTTTTGTCTTTAGAAGGGCTTGACAGTGACTGAGTAAATGTCTTTGTCTGACTAGAATATGCTGACGTAGTAATAGGGCGGGTTAGTACGGAGTGATAGTAGGGATTTGTCAGATACCATCACGAAATGGATACTACTCCTATTGCCGCGTTGTTCGCTATGTAAGAAAAAATACGTATGTAATATTAAGTACATGTTTTTTTATTATATAGCCTACCACCGAGCAGGTGGGTGCCCTCTATGGTAAAGAACATCATCGTCCATGGACAACTGCGCTACATTTCGCGTATTGGTTGTTGTCGGCTTTTAACGCTGCTTAAACTGTATTTCAACACTTTAATCCCGCCACACGATGGAAAGACGATCTCACGAAGGTTCAAGATCGCAACAGGTGGGCGTCTTTGGGAAGGCCTATGCCCAGCAGTGGACTTGAATAGGCTGATGATGTTTATTTATTGTAAATAAACACTATGACGCAACTATGACAGTGGCATATGCTGTCGTGACTTTTGTAGATAACTATATGCTCTATCAAGTAGCAGGAACTTTATTTTTTACTCTCTTATTCTCACTTTTTGGACGAAATAATTCCCAAGTGTATTTTTAAACCCTCTATACACTTATTTACCATTTGTCTATTGCGGGTCGTGAACCCTTTATTAATAACTTTTGTATATCTATCACACACGCGATCCATCACTCGGCTGTGTCAAGACACGCTTAGATGATGGAATATTTTTATTAATATTTTGATTATCCTGATGGCGTTTTAAATATTCAGTGTGTTAGAAATGTGTTAATCGAATACTAATGAAATCATCAATTATCGTATGAGAAGCTCTTGCGTATTTGTTTTAATTTTTAAAATATATAATATTTATTTACATACATACTTACTTTACTTACATATTTTCACATTTAATTTTTGTCTCATAAACCCCTCCTCCCATTTCCTTGGTATCTTTAGTATATAATATATAGTAATCTATAGTCTAGTGATAAACATCGATAAGCAGATAGGAATATTAGGATCATTCTTGACATTATCATAATCATATGGAGATTATACTAACCCCTTTCTTTTTGTAATTGTAAGACGTGCTGGATTCCGCAATTCGACGTCATTATACCCTCCTTTTGGGGGAGGCCTATGTCCAGCAGTGGTTAGTCCAAGCATATTTTTCTTTAACGAACCGGCGGCATCATTCGTGCCAGCCTAGTTCCTGAAGTAAGCTCAGCAGGTTCTTCACGTTGCCGGCCACCTCCTGCAACGACCCCGGTGTCCCGGGATGCGGCGCCCTGTATTCTGCCACCCTAGACCATTGCCTGAATATTATTTAATATTTTATATACTAGCGAGAGAAATAATTAAGTTTAATATTATCTGTAGACTTTTCATTTCAGCCGTAGGACGTCCACTGCTGGACATAGGCCTTTGGATTTTTTGGTTAATCAATACTGTTCCTCTATTTATACCACCGGTTGTGTGTATAGGGGTCGATGTGTCAGGTGGCAAGACACCTGCATTGGATACGGCAGGTGAGCACCCCACCAATATTCCCGTCAACTATCCCAACTAAACTGTAGCAGGTTATACAATCTGCATTACTTTAAAAAGATTTAAAATGTAAAATAAGGTATACGGAATTTCATGTTTCATAACATAATTACATCAATGTTTTTATTGTTTGTTATATGTATTTCTAAATTAATGAGCAAGTCTGGGAGAAAATACTTAAAAAGTTGATTGTTCGTTACAAATATGTTGTTATGTCAATTTTAAGCACGAAAACAATTTTTATTTCTATTTACAAATAATCTATCATTATTTTAAGTGCTGTCAAGTTACAGACATACGCTAAGACTTGTAATATAGAAAGAGCTACACGTAAAACGCTGGTAACGTCAGGTGCCGCAGATGTCCATGGGCATGGGAGTCTTTATCATTGAGACGTCGCTAGTCTATCTCTTGATTTTTTT
>DWCF01004806.1:0-15532 GCA_018230265.1 Delias oraia | reverse complement strand
GCTCAGTCACTCTGCGAAACACAGTACAAGTACCGTTTCAGGCTGAGTATTCTGTGATCCTGTGGTATCACTTCGGACGACTCAGCCCAATTTATGCCTCAGCATATGCTTCAGCATGGCTTTCCCACGGGTGCGACAATATTAACACACATTATTAATTAGGAGAACTATCATCGAGTCTGTGATTTAACCAATTGTATAATATATGACAAAGATGAGTACAACTATATAAGTTTCATTAAAATCCATCTAGTTTTGACTTGAAACAAAGTTTTTAAAGCCAGTACAATGAGTTAAATCTATAAACAAACAAATATGCTTGTTTTATTTAGCACGTGTATTTGTATGCCAAAAGAAACAGTTTATTTAAATATTTCCTGTGGGTTAGGCAAATTTGACAAGGGTACGAACATAACAATATCTTGTAATTATTTTCCGTTCTTGCCCCTTGACCAAAGCATTCCGGAAACTCTTATGAAGGTATAATTCGTCCCGGTTCCAATAAAAGCCTTACCTACCTTCAAAACTGTTAAGAATCTGTAATCGCACGAACGTCGACCGCCGGTAGCTATGGAATGACAAGTAATTTAATCCGAAAACCGTCATAGCATTTTTCCTGTTGGAGACCCTTTTGTTCCAATGCTTCCTTCAAAGCTTTATTGGTTGAGCTTTCATCGAGCCATGAAAAACGCGCTTCATATAATAAACAAATATAAAAATAATGTATGTTTTACAATTTATTACTAAAGAATTTATCTATAATAACAATCAGATACCATGAAGGTCTGTCTCTATGGTTCCATTTTGAAAATAATCCCTTTGAAGGTTTAACCTATTTTGTTGGTATGTGTAAATATGACGATATTTTTTTAATATGCTAAATGGTGATCTTTCGCTTTTTGATCGTTCTTCTAGCTCCACTGAGTGGGTGTCGAGTTAGATCAATTGTGTTATGCGCCTGAATTGTCCCCCAAGAATTCTATTAAAGCTATCTTTGAGATTAGATATTGTTACTGACGAGAAATTTCGCTTTCATAATGTAATTTTCCTTTAAAATATTATATTTTGACACGTTATTCCTTTGTGTAGCGTTCGTAATGAGATAGAAAATTTCTGGAGTTACGTTCCATAGTGAAAGTTCATTTTCAATGTTAGAACATCATTTATACAATATGTTTCTGTTTTTCTTTAAAATTAGGATATTTATATTCTTTTCAAACGTATTACTAAAACACAGTTGGTTCTGCAATAGTTTATTGTTAATTCCATTCAAAACTTTACTGAACATTCGAGTATATTAAATCATCAGTTAATAATTTATTTTTGTGAATATTTATACAATTTTAAAGCAAAGTAAGGTTTAACGTAAAATAATCAAGGCTTTCTTATAATGTCTTTTTTAATATATAGTGGATAACGGAGCAGGAAGATCACGTTGATGGAATATGATCAGTACCGCGGCGGGGTTCACTTACCACATAGGAGACCCACCTGCTCCGTTGTCAACTATATCATAAAAATCCGAATTATATAATTGATTATAAATTTTATACAGACCGGGATTCAAAGCCGATACCTACGATCACATTAGCTCAGCATTCCGCTCAGCTAGGAGGTTTTCAGTTGAAATGAACTAATCTAATTTTATATAAGAGAGATACAACAATGTAAGTCGATAAATTCCAACCATACCTATCGAGTTCCGCACATATCTCGAACGCCGAAGGGTAACTGAATTACATAATAACCGTATATACGCTTTATAGTGCTGCAGTAATCCATTTGTCTAATATACAACTGTATTATACTGCAATATAACAACAGCTCTCGTGACCAGTGATCATTACTATTGTTCAGACGTTATAATAGAAACCCATCTGATAGTTTAAAGCATATGTTAACTATGAAAATATCCTAATATTTGAGATGAAATCAAAGGAGTATTTCTGTTTTATAATTGTATTGTAGTGGACTACATAAATATGTCCGCGAATCGAAATCGCGAAATCGCGCCACAATGCGCGCTTTAGTTATGATACCGGATTATTGTTATGACATCCGATATCCTCACTCACTCAGCGAAATAAAATAAAGTACTGTTTGACGCTGAGCATTCTGTGAGCCCGTTCGTAAGTTATTTAATTTTCTACATATTTTAGATGTACATATATGAACCTATATGTATATAATATAATATTCTTGATATTATTCTTGATATATCTGAATATAATATTCTTGAACGTGAAATATGTCGCGATTGGCGTTGTCATTGTTTAAGAAATGTCATGTTGATCTGAATGGTGAATGATCTTAGAACGTAATGGCGATAAAGTGAAATAAAATTTTATTTATAATAAATCTAATTTATTAAGTTTGAATTGAGAAGTGATTGCAAAACACCCATCTATCTTAGCGTTTCTTTAATTTCAGGTAAAATTGTTTGTTACATTAATTTAAGTGATTGCAGCTACTTAATAAATAAAATGTGCTTTATTTATTGAGAATCAGATTAAAATTTTCTTCTACACCCTGAACCTAGTGTTAAAATAAGTCATATATGTATGTAAGATTACTGCATGATTAAAAAAAACTTAAGAAAAGTGTGATTATCATAAATACGATACAGATATATCGATATAGATATATTATTACAGAAATTAAGTCGCTAATTTCAAATTACACCTATCATTAAAGAAATTTAAATATTTTAATAAAAAGATAACTACTATGTAAAAACTGGTCGAACTACTATGTAAAAGAGTTCTTATGCAATGGAACTAGAAAATTTGGTGTTGGACATTAATAGCATCAGTTAGTAATATTAATGAAAATATTCAATTAAAATAATGTCATAAAAACAATTATATACCATATGATTCCTCTACAAATCTTAATTTGTTACATAACTTATTTCATATTTGCTAAATAATCATTTTTAATAAACAAAACGATATGATTTAACGATTTGCTACAGATTACTTTTCATAGTTTACAATTCGAAAGATGGTATTAAAAGATTTATTCATGATTTAATTTACGATATAGAAATGAAATTTGTAACAGAGATTTAGAATGAAAATAGAAGACATAAAATTTAATTTATTATATAATAAAAATATATCAAAAACTTTATCTATGGATATTCTGTTATCTATGATGATACCATTTTAGTAACTTTTCCGGCCGAAATTTCGCTTGGCCACGGTCCGAAAGCAATATGGATGAGGTGACGTACATAAAATGAAATGACATCACATGTAGGATATACATTTTTCATATATTCCATTCCGTATAAAATACATGTTACTATAACACTATTAGCAGAACAAAAATTCAAATTCTGTGTTATATTTTCATTTAATTTATAAATTATTCGGTCTCTGGAAGGGCTTGACAGGAGCCGGGCGAGTGTCTCAATACTGTGGCATCCGTGGGAGAGCCATGCTGAAGCATATGCTAATGCACTAATTGGGCCGGTTCGTTTAGAAGTACCGTTTCAAGTACAACTATTATTTCACGCTTAGTATTCTGTGAGCCCGTATCACTTCGGACGAGCTGGCCCAAAAAGAGCGTTGGCATACAATTCAACATGGCTCTCCCACAGGTAAAAAAAACATGCAAAAACTAAATTATACTTATATTTAGACCACGAATCGAACTCTGTATCCATGGCGTTACAATAGATAACAAACCACTCCGCCACTAGGATTTTTAATACACGATTAATTGGACTCATTGGCCTTTAGCGGCCCTTTACGGAGAGTTTTGATCAAAGCTCCGTAAGTTGTAACGATTTAGAAATATCTAAAAAAGGCAGTTCTACAAGAAAGTGTAACACGCCATTGATCATTAAAACTGACCATATCTGAAAACTGGAGCACAGCCACTTTTAGGCATACATCCTTTTTAAACTTGGCTTAATAATTTTTGTGTAAGTCGCCTTTTTTTATGAAGTAATGGAGTTTTAAAGAAATGAATAAAATAATTAATATGATAAGTATAGGACTTTAGAGATCACAAGTTGTCTAGTACAAGGTTATACAAGTTTAAAATTATCATTAATCTTATAATGCCATAAACCACAAATTATAATATATATAAAAACATAATATGAAAATAAAAAATACTATCAAGATTACAGCTTTCATTTTATCTTAATAATTTGCGGGTTCGACGAATAAAGAAAAGGATTTTCTATGAATGCCTTTCTATGACTACTATTTTTATGTATTTTTTATAGTATAGCGGACAACGGAGCAGGTGGGTCTCCTATATGGCAAGAGAACACCGCCGTCCATGGACAACAGCGCCCCATTCCACGTAATGGTTGTGTTGCTGACTTTTTACACCACTTAAGCGTCATATTTAAGGGCCTCCGATATCCTCACTCACTCAGCGAAACACAGTACAAGTACAGTTTCACGCTGAGTATTCTGTGAGGCCGTGGTATCAATTCGGACGAGCCGACCCAATTAGTGAGTCCGCATATGCTTTAGCACTTCTCTCCCACAGGTGCTATACAACCACTGTATAACTTTTGGAAACAAAATCTAACTTGTTTGCAGAACTTTCGGAATGATATTTCTTGATTTGAAACAAAGGTGATGTTAGCGATGGTCATTAGGAAATCATGTCAACAGGATTTATTAAAAGAGTTTTAAAAAGGACTAAAATTTTCTTTCCCTGATGAAAAGTAGAACGTGTTCTATCTTGTGACTGATTTTTCTACTTGGCTGTGGTACAAGTGAGTGGCGAAAGCTTAATTTGAATAGCCGAAATTGAAATACTAGGCAATTCTATGAATCTTTTTAGTTAGATATAATTCAGTCTATATAAACGTATCGATAAACAAAATGTTAGCAGATAGAAGAAATTTTACCTTAAAAATTAGTCAAGTCAAGCGATTTTTATTTAAGCGACTTAAGCCTAAATTTTGCACGATTTTTTTCCATTATCAAACATTTATATCTTTATATTCACGTGACAAGGAACCTCAAACGGCCGGTTAATTTCCCGGGAAATTATCTCGAATGCCGTAATCCAGCCCGTTTTAAAACCAGTCCAAAAATATTTTTAAGGTGAATTTCTCCTCAAGGTTGTCAAAAGAATGTAATTAAATTCTTTAATATAATAGGTTAATGTAGTTGATAATATTAAAAATTATAGTTTAAAGTCCAAAGGACATGAATGCCGCACTAAAACTCTCAATTACCTTTTTATTAAGAGTTTCTATTTAAATATTAACATTACTATAATAAGCCTATAGCTTCTGTTAAAATTCATAGCTAAAGGATTTTGAACTTTGTGATTATGAAAATACTATTCATTTTTATCAGAGTAAAGTAGGTACGTTACTGTAGGTAGATCCAAACGAGATTTAATGCTCCATTGTAAATGTTAACTTGATTTCCCCTAGAGAAAATCTAGATTTCTCCAAAACTGAATAAATGTTCAACAAATTCCATATAATAAATGTTCCTCTAAAATAATCTAATTATGATTATTGGCAGTAGACAGCCCTATCCATAACACCGATTTAATATCGCGCAGCGTTTCCCTAAGGGATCGAGTTGTGAATAATCTCAGTCTTCCAACATCTTGAAGTTCATTGCTAATTCACGGCGCAATAAATTCTCGAGCAGAGCCAGGTTGAGGATCCACTTTGCCCCGGCCTGCCCTCGATTAGATCCAGGGGAGGTCTGGCTGATAAAGACATTTGAAATTTTCAATTAGATGTGACATCTGCACTGGAGCTTATCTGCATGCCTAAAGTACTTTCACTTTGAGCTATTTACTTGATTATTTATTGTTTTTACGAATGCGTTCACATTTTCTGCCTCACTCAATTTGCTAAAAAGGAGATAAATTTACGTTGTAAACAGTAACCCAGTATACCCATTTATACGTTTGATAGACAAAAGTATTGGTTTTTTTAATAAAATATATTTTTTAAATAAAGTAACAATAAGCCTTGCATTTACTTTATTTGACTTAAAGTTTCTTTTCCGATCCAATATACCATTTAAATTTTCACATAACGATATTTTAAATTTCATCCATTTTCATTTAAGATCGCCCGGTAAGAAGACACACCTACATAATAAATAAAAAATTGAGATCCTCGTAGGTTAATGCCCTTAATTCCATGCAGCGAGAGGTAGCGGGTGCGGATCTCGGTACGGAAAATTATAATTTTATTTATTTTTTATTCGATTTCTGAAAGGTCTTGACAGTGGCCGAGCGAGTGTGTTAATACTGTCGCCACTGGAAGAGCCATGCTGAAGTATATGCTGACGTACTAATTGAGTTCGTCTGAAGTGATACCACGTAAAGCCAGCAACGCAACCAATGCGCGGACTGTGGCGCGGTTGGTGAGGAGCGGCGACGTTCTCTTACTAAATAGGAGTGACAGCTGCTCTGTTATCCGCTACACTATAAAAATAAAAAATACAATAAAAAAGGTTTTTATATCTTAATTTATATTATCGGTGTGTTCCAAAAGACGTCCACAACGCTCAAAATATTTACTTATATTATTACTTATATGGCGTTGTCAGCGTCTAATGGAACGCACCATATGAATAATAAGAAGTTAATAAGATTAATTAAGGTTATATATTGGTGTAACTTTTACGCAGGTTTGTTCCTCTAATTATTATCAAAGTTAGTTTTGACACTGCTGAGTTTTACGCACGCCAACGTAAGTGGATAAGACTTAACTTGACAAGAGCCGCAATTTTGTGAGAACAATAAAAGATAAACCAATTACAGAGCTCTCGAAATATGCCAGCGATTTTATTTGTACGCAATATGACGACAAATTCGTTTATAGTATTTCAGCTGGGAGTAGGAGTTATCTAATATATAAACGAATTCTTGCCTTAATTGGCATTTTTTAAATATGGTATAGCGGACAACAAAGCAGCTAGGTTTCCTATATTGTAAGAGAATACCGCCGCCATTGGTTGTGTTGCCGGCTTTTAACGCCACTTAAACGGCGCTACACTACGCTGCGCTGGCATCACTTTTTTAAGGGCCTCTGTTAATCTCACTCACTCAGCGAAACACAGTAGAAGCACCATTTCAAGTACAACTAAAATTTCACACTGAGTATTCACTGAGACCGTGGTATCACTTCGAACGATCTGGCCCTAATAGATCGTCAGGATATGATACAGCATGGCTCTTCCATCACTTGACCACTGTCAAGCCCTTCCAGTGACCGAAGAAATTATAAAATAAATTATAATTTATACGGACATGGATTCAAACCCGTTACCTCTCGATTCATGGTAGACTTATTTAACCACTAAGCTATCAGATAATATTTTTATTTATTTTCTGTGTTTTTTAACATGTGCTGAACGCTGGTTATTCTTGGTTAGGTACATAACAATAAACAAATTTATAAGGTAATCAATACAATCGAAATAATAAAAAATTAATATGATCGGTAGTTATAACTGAAAAAAACTATTGACCAACCTCTTTTTAATGAAAATCGGGAAGAAAAAGAGCAGCCGGCTCTTGAACCGTGCATGTGTGTTACCGGCCCTCTAAGGGATAGATACGTTCCTTTTTCAAGGTACCCAAGACGTATTGATTTGGAATACTTCTGCAGACAGCTGATTCCACAGAGTAGTAGAGTGCAGAACAAAATTCATTAAATACGCTCAGTTATAACTACTACAGAATTTTTTTTAGGAAAGGCTATTTCTGCCGGCTATCCAGCCATAACAGCTTCATACCGTCTTTTGGGGCGAGCCGTGAATTTGATTTTTAGCCGCGACTAGCGCAAGGGCGTCCCTGCGAGACACGAACGGGAAGCTATCAGCTTATTGTTAGCTACAGTACTTGGATGGGTGCTATAGAACAACAAACATCGAGGTGATATGGATGAAATGTTGTATTCTGCCTCGGTTATCGATAATGAAATTCAGCTGTAGATTAATACAACCAGTTCCTAAACATTATCCTATAAAAATGAAATAGAAAACGAGACAACTATTTCTCTACGCAACAACAAGAGAATATGATAAAAGCTTTCCAAAGTATATAAATATTAATTAATTGTCACAACTCATAGTGCTTGATTTTTCGTTCACGAGAGATATATCAGCATATATTTTAATTAAATTATTCCTATGTAAACATATTCCCGTAATGTATTGAAAAGTAATGTAATAAATAATACATATTACGCTAAAGTCGTTTCCATTCGCCCCTGGCTTTATAAAATCGTGTGACACAAGTTTATTGCCAAAAAGGCGAGAGTTGTCTGACTTCTGTGATGTATGGTTTCAGTAATTTAATCCAGCATCGTGTCTCCGTAAATGTATAAGCTCTGATTTAGCCATTCATCAGATGAATGGACCAATTTTACCCGGTTGACCTTTGTTGATGTTGGAGGGTGTAAGATGCTTTTGTATTCTTAAAACGTTTGATTCGCTAGGTTTTGAATTTTTGTGCCAATTCGCTGCTATTGTTGTACGAAGGCACGGCAAGAAATTACCTTAAAATTCTGTTAATTGCGCTATTAAAATATAAGTCCTTAATTTTAAATAAATAAAACCTTCATAACTACATCGAAGACTATGTATTCAAGGAATGGCGTTCCTTAAAAGCCTTCTATTAAATTTCTTTATCATTTGTTCTATCTAATTTACATATGGTATGTGTCATTTTTCATCTTTTTTATGGTATAGCGGACAACGGAGCAGATGGGTCTTCTATATGGTAAGAGAACACCGTCGCTCAGGGTCAATCGCGCCACGATCCGCGAATTGGTTATGTTGCCAGCGTTTTACGTCACTTAAGGCGGCATTTTTAACGGCCTCGGATATGCTCAGTTACTCATCGAAACACATTTAAGCACCTTTTAAATACAGATACCTTTTCAATCTGAGTATTCTGTGAGCCCGTGAGCAGGCGCAATTAGTGCATCAACGCGACTCTCACACGGATACGACAGTATTAAGACATTATTATATATTAAATTTTAATTAATAATTGTCCGGACCGTGATTCGAATACGATACCTCTCTCTTCATGGTAGACTTATTAAACCATTTAGCTACGCGGCTCTCAAATCTTTATGTAATTATTTAATAAATTTAATATTTTATAACATCCCAATAAGGGAGCCATAAATTTTAATAGGACATAGTTCATGAATTCCTCCTGAAAATTTATATATTACTTTAGGAAGGAAACGAGCGGACTGACGCATCGCCCATGAGGAATCAGCTTTAAAGTTCCTCAATTGTCGGGGTACCACAACCGCGCAGATAGTACCATAACTTGGTGATGGTAAGGAAAAGTTATTGAACTTACCTGGAGATACTAATGAAAGGCTGCATCGCTCCGTAAATTCAAAACTAATAACCCAGAACCCTCGGCCATAAAGTGCAAAAATTTTCTTTAACAACTACTTTCTTCCTCTCAAGCCCCAAAAGAGACTTACGACCATAATAAAAGCTCTTCATATAGTTCGTGCGTGATCGACATACCAGCGCCATCTTTTGTCGACTATTTATATTCCGAAATATGACGTGGGCTCATAAAAATGGTTAGGTGTGTTAGACTTATGACTAGAAATAGCGTATTTAACGGAAAAAACGAATCTGTTTAGTCATTACAGTAATGTTGCTTTGTGTGAAAATACTTTAATATACAACAAAATACAAAACGCTTTTATTTGTAGCAGCATAATACAAAATGAAAAAAACAAACGAGAATTTAAAAACAGGAAAAAGATAATGCAAAAAATTAGTATATTGGGCTGTTTTCCGGCACAAAATGTCTCCGGTTTAGGGTACTTTTGTAGACCAAATTTTAATTATTTCATGTGAACTACCTGAAAATATAAATAAATGATGATAAGTCTGTACATACTTCTTCACCCGTGGGAGAGCCTTTCTGAAGCATTTGCTGACGTATAAATTGGGCCGGCTCGTCCGAAGTGTTACCACGGGCTCACAAAATAGTCAACGTGAAACGGTATTGTACTGCGTTTCGCAGAGTGAGTGAGGCTATCGGAGGCCCTTAAAAGTGCCGCTTTAGCGGCGTAAAAAATAATTAGTAAATTATATGTATTAATAGACCTTATATAACTCAACGATATCGAAGCAAACATTTTATAAGAAGAATGGGTCATTGATATGAATACAGGCGAATGAAGTTGTTTCGGTATGAATTATTCTTGAAATAAAAACATAGTGAATCTTTATTACAACATAGTCTCAGTCAGTACGGGGATGTACTAAATAATTCTCCTAATAAGACATGTTACGACGTGTCACATATCTTTACGAGAGTCATAACATGGAACGTATTATCGATTTTATATCCGGCGCTCACTTGATATAATTTCTTCTTTATAGGGCCATAACTTTTAAGTCAACAAAGAAATAAATATAATGAAGAATCTTCTGACTCTTTGGCATTGCGTAGATATATGGTACCCTCAGTGTCTTCTATCGCATTTATAACGGCAAATGTACCGAGAAGTTGTTTGGATTAATGATACTGAATTTTATCATCGAATATCGAAGCAGTAAAGGTTTCTTCCGTATTACCTCGATGAACAATTGAGCGTTTTAAAGGCATTTTGGGCCGGGCACTATGAGTCTGTGGAAACAGTTGCTCGCAGAGGTATTTTCAATCCAATACGACTTGGAGGTCTACAAAAAAAGTACCTAACTGTAAATGGCCGGCAACGCACCTCTGGTCCAGCAGGAGCTGGTGATATCTATGGGCATAGGATCGCTTATCCGAGCCGAGTCTCCTGCAAGATTACCTCCCGCTTTTCATAAATAAAAACTTTTACTCTATCGCTTCGTTATTATTTACAACGCAGTATCCATATATGTATATTTATGTCTTCGGTGATTATGTATAAATGGATTTAATACAAAGAAACGAAAAAATCCTTTAATGGCTCAGAAGTGGTAATGACTGACAATCGTAGATTATTTCTATCCCTTTCTTACAATTTGATAGCTAAATCTGGCTCATAATTTAAGAGAAAACGTAAAAAGTTTATGTATGTATATTGATCGATGCATTTCGAAGCAAGTGTTAAATTCGTCGTGTGCAGTTAACGACAGAACTTAACGACTGAAGACGTTATCTTCATAACGGTCGTTATTCTTTATTGAATTAAACATTGCGTTATAAAAGTGCTGACGTCACGGAATTCAGATAATTAATGTCTCAAGATATTTTTGAGTTAATGATCTGAGAGCTTATTATTTTTAAAGTTTGTGTCTAGAGTTGAGCATTACTTGTAGTTTCTTTTAAAAGAAAATATGATTAAGAACGTTGCGTCTCTTAAGTACAACAATAATCGTATTAAGAAAAGTCACTATTAGAAAGTTTTCCTTAAAATCTTCCAATAATGCTTTAACTTGACCTTAATTTTTCTAATCAAAAAGAAATTTCCGTAATATTTAATACTATGTAATAGACTATATATTAGTCTAAACCTTACTTAAATTAAACATTTAAAGGAAAAATACCTGGTCTTATATTTATCTAAAGAAGCGACAAAACTTAACGATATGTCTTAGGCACATTCAAAAGACCCAACCCTCATCGGCCTTCAACGCATCAGTAACTGCAGCTGGTGTACATGGGCAGAGGACCGCTTTTCATAAATTTGCCTCCAACTCCAGAAAAAACGATCCATACAAATCCAGGCTGAACTAATAAAATATTTAGTTTAATTTAACTTACTTTAAGGTGAAAACCTAAATTTTATATCCCGCAAATTATAAAAATGTGGAGAAATATTAATTTAAAAATGCAAAAAACTTATCAAAATATTCAACATCAATTACAAGCATAAAAATCGATGATGGTAACGAA
The DNA here is from genome assembly GCA_018230265.1 of Delias oraia. NCBI lineage: Eukaryota > Metazoa > Arthropoda > Insecta > Lepidoptera > Pieridae > Delias > Delias oraia. The sequence continues at coordinate 3,664 of DWCF01004806.1, read as the reverse complement.
TAGTCGAATCGAATTCAACGCACCAGAAGTAATCGATCACTCCACGTGCCTTGATTACACAATCGTAATGTTACGGAGAAAATAGGCTGACATTGGCACTGGTCAGTGAAAGTGAGAAATATTATTGTAACAACGGCTCTACTATATTTAACATAGAGTTTATTTTTAACTAAACAATTTATCACGGCCAACCAACAAAGAAATGTTTGCATAACTTAATCTAGTTTTTCGTAACGATTGATGACGCAATATTATTTGTGATTTATTGTAACTAACTAACCGGCAAACGCAGCGTGGGACGTCCAACCTCAAGGTGGAAGGACGACCTTATAAAGGTCGCCGGAAGACGCTGGATGCAGGTCGCCTCCGACAGGTATTCATGGAAGTCCAAGGGAGATGCCTATGTCCAGCAGTGGACGTCTTACGGCTGAAATGATGATGGTGATGATTGTAACTAATGTACGATTTACGGATAACTTTGTGAATGTCACACGCGAGTCGTTAAAATTTGTACGCTTTCCACTAGAAGCCCTAGATTTTAAAATTTTTGTTAATAATCGGCGAGCAACGGTGTAGGCGGGTCTCCTTTATGGAAAGAGACCACCGGCCACGGACAACCACGCCACAAACTGCGCCTTGGTTGTTCTTCCGATCTCTTACGCCGTTTAAACAGTATAATTTCTCAAACCGCCGATATCGTCACTTTCTCAGTGAAACATAATACAAGTAGGTACTGTTACACGCTGGCCTTCTGTGAGCCTATGGTACGAATACCACGTGGTATGTGGTATTCCGATCGAGCCAGCTTAAATAGTGTTAAAGAATATTAGTGTTCTTTTTATTAAAGAATTTAAATTATAATGAATGAATGTTATTCGCCCGGCTACTGTCAAACCCTTACAAATACCGAATAAATTTAAAAAAATTATTCAACTGGGGATCGAACCCGGCACCCATGAACCCAAGACAGCTCGATTCGAACCAGAATAAAAATTACGAATAGAATAATGACTACTTCTATCAATTTACACTGAAACAGAGGCAGATGCACGTGTTATAATAAAGGTGTATATAGATTAAAAATAACGCCTAATCTGTATAGAAACACTAAAGTGTTTCATTGCGTGTGCAATAAGACTTGTGGAGTTTACAGCAGTTTCGTGACGTCATTGATTAGAAATAGCAAACAAACCTAGTTATTTTGAGTTATTGCTGTTGCACAATCTCTATAATTGGTGTTTGAAATGAAATGCACGTTTCATTACAGTTTCAATAATTTATAATTTGCTACCAGCCTCGTAAAGATTACTCGTAATATGACAAGTGTGTAAAAAAATAGTTGTTACAATTTTTGGTTTTTGTGAAAACAATAATTATTTTGTAAACAGAAATTAACATTATTATTATTCTTTCTTTTATTGGAAATTTATATATATTTTGTTGGTTATAGCGGACAACAAAGCAGGAGAGTCTTCCATATGGTAAAAGAACACCACCGCCAATGGACATCCGCGCCACCGTCCAAGCATTAGTTGTGTTGCCGGCTTTTCACGCCATTTAAGCGGCATTTTTAAGGCCCTCCGATATCCTCACTCACTCAGCGAAATACAGCAGAAACGCCGTTTCAAGTACAACTACCATTTCACGTTTAGTATGTATTCTATGAGCCCGTGGTATTATTCCCACAAGCAGGCCCACTTAGTGCGTCAGCATATGCTTCAGCATAAGCCTCTTTAAAAAGGATTCGATCACCTATACCTATTTAAACGAGAAATAATTATGTTACAAGGCCTCTGGCACAAATCAAATTCAACTTATATTTAGCTGGAACAATTTGCATACCTAGTTTTTGTAAGATTCATATAAATTTATAAAATACTATCAATAATTTCTGTATCTTTATGGAAAATATTTCAAATATATTTATATATAATATAGAATTGGATATATCCATTAAAGTTGAGAAGTTAACATTCGTTCTGATAGCGATAAGACTGAAGCAATTGATAAGAATTTACAAATCAGTTAAGGACATTGTTAAATTCAAAACCTTATCGAAGTTAACTTGTAAGACAATAATTTAAAGGACGACGTTAAGGGAATCAAACGCGACGCCTTTGTCAAACTTTTATGACAAAACTAGGGCCATTCTTGTCAATTTTTGGGAAAGCTTCGGGAGTTTGGGTCAAGTTATGTGAACTAATAGGAATTTTCTTTATTGTCTGTGACAAAAGTTTACGAAAGTCGAAATGGGGTGAAAAATCGTGTTCGACACGTATCCAACTTGTAATAATATTTCAAACTGCCCGCGAAGGAGCGTAGCTTTTCAACTTTGTTCTGTCTATGTAATACATAGTTAATCATGATATTGTTGTTTTTTATGCTATAGCGGACAACTGAGCCGGTGGATCTCCTATATGGTAAGAGATCACCGCCGCCCATGAACAGCCGCGCGACAGTCACCGCCTTAGTTGTGTTGCCGTCTTTTTACGCCGCTTAAGTGGCACTTTTAGGTGCCTTCGATATCATCACTCCCTCTGCGAAACACAGTAGAAATACTGTGTCACGCTGAGTATTCTGTGATCCCGTGGTATTATTTAGCACGAGAAGGCCCAATTTATGCGTCAGCATTATGGTTTAGCATGACTCACCCACGGGTGAGCGTGCCATAAATTTGTGTTACCACTTTTTGTGGACAAATCTCTCAATGTATTACAAATTTTCGTTATAATGGGATAGACAAAATGAATGTTATAAAAATAACCGGAGTGAAACCCATCCTTCAATTAATTATGTTCCCCCGTGGTTACGCGACCTTTAAATGTATATTCCATTAGAGCCTTAACACGAATTACATTTTATGTATTACGGCTGAAAACAGAATGTTCGTCGCTCAAAGGTTATTTTTAATTAGAAGACTCGCAACATGTCTTGTTAGCAAATCTTGTCGAATTAGTACGCTAGGTATGGCGTAGAATTAATTGATTATATTTAGATTCTAGATCAAAAGGCTTGAATATTATTTACATTCTACATTGCGGTTTTTTTTATAAGAAAATGTATTATCTAGCGTGTTAAGAATGTTCCACGAACACATGGTACCATGGACAGAGTTCCGGGTGCGTTACCAGCCTACAAGGGATAGAACATCTCATTTAATGTTATTCCACCATCCTTGTTTTGTTTGCTTGGAGTTGCTAAGCTGGCATTAGTTGCGCAAAATAGCAGAAAGCACTTAATATGGAAATATCTAATCTTTCACTACCCCTTTTCAATTTCCTTTCGCATGTAGATTTATTTTTGTATTATGTAAAAGTCGTATACAAATACGTAATAGTAATTTATTTCATCTGTCAATCACTGGGAATAAATTAGATTTTCTTCGAGAAAAAATTCGTTATTGGTTCACCTGTGGAAATAAATCAAGAGAATTTTCTCATTCATTAATGCTTGATGAAAATTAAATATCAGATCATACTATGTCTTACTTTTTAACATTTTTTATGTGTTTATCTTTAACATAATAGACGAATTTGTATTAATTGTTATAAGTAATATCGCTGAAGTGGCGTAAAAAGCCAGCAACGCAACCAATGCGCGTACTGTGGCGCGGATGTTCATGGGCGGTGTTCTTTAATCATATAGAAGCTCCGTTGTCCGCTAT
>DWCF01004805.1:0-15539 GCA_018230265.1 Delias oraia | reverse complement strand
CTATATAGTTCACCCGTAGGAGAGCCACGCTGAAGTAGTAGAAGTGAATTTATAAGTATTATATTAAGCCCGCATTTTATAAGCCATAATATACATCTATAAACTGGCAATAAATTTTATGACTTTTTTATAGTATAGCGGACAACGGAGCAGGTGGGTCTCCTATATGGTAAGAGAACACAGCCGCCCATTGACAACCGCGCCACAGTACGCGCATTGGTTGTGTTGCCGGATTTTTACGCCAATTAAGCGGCACTTTTTAAAGGCCTTCGATATCCTCACTCGCTCAACAAAACACAGTACAAATACCATTTGCGTCAGACGCATGTTTATAAAAAAATCACCGTAAAAAGGTTAAGTCTGAGCTCAGAATAATTAAATGTCGACTTTATTGTGTACGAGGCTCAAAAATTTATTTGTAATTTATTTATTAATATTCCAATCTACAAAAAGTTCTCTGGGGTCATCTAGTATTCATAGTTTCGTTTCTTATATTTTCCAGGTACCAAGCGAGTATTCTCATCCTGACCTACTTCACGTACATGACGTATCACCTCACCCGGAAGCCGATATCGGTGGTGAAGAGTGTCCTTCATCAGAACTGCAGCGCGATACCGCCCCGGCCGGGCTTCATCGCCTCTGATGATCAATCGTGCAATTGGCCACCATTTAGTGAGTTCAAAAAAATATAAATCATAATATAATATATAAGGTATATATTATAATATATTTATTCCGGACAGCGGAGATACTTAATTTATAACAAAAATTAGCTCTGATAATGCTCTGTTATGGCATGTTATTCCCAAGGCGTGACATCATTTACAAACTCATGAACACTATAGTATTCTTTATGACACAAACGTGCCTTAACTTTTAAAATATTTTACTGTAAGATTTTTAAAGTTTTCTTGGATTGTATTGTAAAGGTGTATCGCATTATCTCTAAAAGAATTACTCAATTTACTGAGTCAGATCACTGGTAATACCATCTATGCTTATTTCATGTTCCGATAATGAATGTCGCTTTTATTGACAGTGTTATTTTTATTTTTTGAAAAAATTTTGATTATTTTTTTTAAATGACTACTCGCTGTGTGAAAGCTTTATTGTTGATGAATGAATGTTTGTCATAGACACGGCTGATGCGAATACACTGCTCGGCGCTTTGGATTCCGCTTTTTTGTTCAGCTATGCGGGCGCCATGTTTGTATCAGGTAAGACATGTTATCATATGATTCAAACAGATCTCTATCCATATAGTTAAATTCTCTCTAATAAACTACAAATCTGAAAATAAAAGCCAAAATATTTCAATCGTTCTAATCTTTACATTTCACAAATTAAAATACATACGTTTTCTTTGTTTGTATCTACGCGCTTCAGGTTAGAAAGTGCTGGTTAGAATGTTTTTATGGCCTTAATGTTTCAAGGGCCTTTGATATCCTCACTCAGCAAAACACTCGCCCGGCCACAGCCCATCCCTGTCAAAGACCGAATAAAATAAAATTTTAAATAGTTAGGACCGGGATTCGAACGCGATACCTCTCGTTTCGTGATAGATTTTTAATACCAATTAGCTACGAAGCTCTAAAAATAAATTATTTAAAAATGTAATAATATAAGAGTCCATTTTCTTCACACAGAATAGAGATAAGTTATGAATATCTATTGTTTTGAGGCATGATCGCCGAGAGGGTGGATCTGAGGTACTTCCTCTCGCTGGGGATGCTGTTCTCGGCTATTCTCTGCTATCTCTTCGGCTTGGCCAAGACATTCAACATACACGACATCTCTTACTATATTGTTGTACAGGTGAGTTTTGACGTGAGAAATTTCATTGATTTAATATAAAATGTAAAAATCACCATTTCAGCCGTACGACGTCCGCTGCAGGACATATGCCCCTCCTACAGACCTCCGTGGGGGTATTTGCCATAATAGCCACTAAAAAATGCAACACAAACCGTGGAAAATTTTTGTGATGCTTGTGGACCTAATGCAGTATCTGTTTCCTTTAAAAAAAAAAAAAGATTTGATTTCAGGCAGGGGCAGGCATAGCCCAAACTACTGGTTGGCCAGGGACCGTGGCGATTGTGGGCAAATGGTTCGGGAATACCAAGAAGGGGCTAATTTTTGGTATTTGGAATTCGCATACGTCATTAGGAAATATATTAGGTGAGGATTTTTTATTATTTATGACAGAGGTAAGGACAAATGTAAAATACATTTAGTAGGTATAAGTAGCATATAATTTTTTTATGGATCTCTGAATGTGATGAATGATTTTTAAATCATTTTAACGTATTTCCCGTGGATAACATATCCTTGATGTCACTACCAACATTGACGAAATAGTCCAGAAAATTAAAAGGTCTTTAAAATCTCAGGCACAGTAATGGCGGCGAAATACGTGGAGACCGATTGGGCGTTGTCGTTTGTGTACCCGGCACTGGTCATGGGCGTAGTGGCGTTTGTGGTCTTCCTGTTCCTGGCTCCTGAGCCGCGGTGCGTTGGGCTCACTGTCGAAAGGCTTTCCGTGAGTATTAGACTGTAGTGCGTTTAAGACATTTCATGCCGCGCACTACCACTCTGTGGAACTTAGGGATCTTCGAAAAAAGAGCCTCTTTATCCCTGAAAGTACTGCAATGCACGTTGGCCCAACTTGGGCTTGGCATGTCTATGGGCGGTGAACCACTCATCCTAGGTGAGCATTCTGTTTGTCTGCAGCCCGTGTTTTGTAAAAAGCTGCTACATAGAAGACAAAATGTATTCATAAATACATTATTTTCTTATTGGTTCTATTATAGAGGCGACACTTTCATAAATTGCCCTCTGTTTTTAGTATTAGCGACCCGGTATGTAGTTCTAGGTATAGCTTCAATTTGACAGCAAAATCCCCATCAACAAAATTATCTGCCATGTGATATTCATTTGTTACATAAAATGTAATTAATGAAGAACCGCTCGACCGATTTTGTTTAAACTTCACGTAAACCGTTTACGAAATAGTCCAAAAAAGCCTAAACATTTGGTTTGGGTAAGTGAGCCCGTTCTTAACTTATTAGATTTACAACAAAAATTGGCATACTCTTTTATACTCATATATTTACTCCTGATTTTCCAAATCTATGGATGGTAAGAAATCTGCGGGATGAGTGGTAGTATTACCATTATTTCAACTTTTAAAAAATGTACTATGGATTCATTTTCTTAGGAGTTAGGATATACGAATAAAAAGATTCACACCAGAGATTAATATCTCTCTATCGTTTTGATTAATAAAGAAAGGGACAAACTATTGAAATGTATGAATTGTGTTTGTGTGTAAAAACTTTGATGACTGCTTTATAATAATTACCATAGATAATATTTATTCCAGCCAAGCAGGCAGACCCGAAGGTCTGTTGATGAAGAGGAGCCTTCGCAGGTTATTGTTGGTGACCAGGTTCGTATAAATTCTCTCTGCTTGATTAGTATAGACATGCTTGTGTCTCAATAGTTTTATTTTCCAAATTACGACTTAATTTTAATAATTTTATCAAAATGAATGATTATTTAATATTGCACATAGATTTTAACCCATGTAGACCATTTAACAGAGACTAAGTTTTGTTCTACTTATAAACATTGATTAATTTTTACTGAGGATATCTGAGGCCCTTGATATCGCTTAAGCGGTGTAAAAGCTGACAACACAACTAATGAGCGGTTGTCGATGGGCGGCGGTGATCTATAATTACAATCAAGGAGACCCGCCTGCTCCTTTTCCAATAAAAAATCTTGTCAATATTTGCTTTCTTAAGATGTTTGACAGTGAGTTCATTTATTGTTATAAAAACTTTTGACATATTTCAACCTAAGAACTCTACTGAAATGTTTTTGACCAGTACTTAATTATTTTAATGAATACGGGATCTAAACGAGCTGAAGTCTCCTGACCCCCACCTTCAGCTGGGCCGCGGTTGCGTTTCCGTCCTTTTAAAGAAGATACGCTTTGACTTTTAAACGTTTATTTTTAGACGTATACGTGGTCGCTTTTTTACCGTACCAAAGTTGTATATATAAGTTAATCAATGTTTTTAAAGTGAGGGTTGAGGGTGTAATACTACTAATTCTACTTAACACAAAGTCAAAGTCTAAAATTCTTTACCGTGACTGACTTTGACTACATTACTCGAGCACATGACAGTAACATTTTGTAATAATCGCATGCTTACAGACGGCAAGTTTGCGACCGAACCGCCATTCTGCTAACTCACCGCCGGTAAGTTACTATATTCTACTGACAGATACTCAGAATTTAAAAATTCATGGTTCACCTCTTTCCATACATATTCCACCTTGTGGAGGGATATCCGGGACTCGATGGTTGGACCCACTAAAACTTCACGGCCCCATTCTGCATTTCGACCATATCGCATCAACTGCCACCTGTCGACATAGGGGACGAGAAGGAAACCAATGTCCACCCGCTCCAGTGTCTCCTTGAGCCTTTCTATCCAAGTGGAGACCTAGGGTTCGAAATAAGTCTACAATCAAAAGCTCAGGACTCGCTTTCACCACACTTAGACCACCAAAAAAAACATTACATTAAATAATTGTCAATATTCGATGTGATACCACAGACTCCAGCATAAATAACGCTTGGATTTTGTTGAGTCCATGGGCGACAGTTTTACCTCCAGGGTTCGTCCATTACTGCTAAACACTTCTATTACGGTGTGCATATATTTAGTATATTAAATAATAATTTTCAGTATCAAGAAGATGAGCCGTCAGAATCGAGCGCCCTCCTCGGACGGCCTCGCTCGCACGCTGGTGCCGTCTCGCTCTCGCGCGCAATATCAATACCGGGCGTGTTAGAATACTCGCTGTCCTTGTTCTTCGCTAAGCTCGTCAGCTATACCTTTCTCTATTGGCTTCCGCTTTACATTAAGTCTTCCAGTAAGTGTCCACTGCATTTGTGTTCAAGGTTAAAGGTATGAATATATTATGAATGTTTCTTCTCTCAATGGCTTTAGAAGACGAAATAAAAGAAACTGTTTTTTCTTGAACATTGTCTTTGACATATTATTTTGCAAACAAACTACCAAGAGAAGAAAACAAACTGTTTAAATAAATTGTAATTTGATGTTAAAAAATATGTAATAGATAGATCTATTAGCGTATTATTAGAAACGTTCATCCGTGAATGTTTTTGAACATACACACATGCGTAGAAAATTACACCCGGCCTGACTGTTCTCAGATCCAACCTGTTCGCGAAAGAGTCTGTAACTTTAGTTATAAATGCTCCTGTAATATATGAAACAAATTGACTCCTAATCGTAATAATTTTAGGATTCAGTCAAAATTATCTTGGATGAATAATATCCTGGTTAAAGTCGGCTGATGTAGAATAGAGAGATGTATATTTCTGCGTCCAACTGCACAATTTGGCGCGAAACTCAAAAATAGAATTTATCAGTGTTTTATTTTATTATTTGTCGTTATTTATATAAATATAATTATACTGTCAGAAGCAAAAAAATAAGAAGACAATGTTGTTGTTCCATAGCTTCTCTAACGCCACGGCAGTCGGGCGAGGTGAGCATCGCGTTCGACGTGGGCGGCGTGGCCGGGGCAATCGTAGCCGGGCTCTTGGCGGATGTGGCCGGATGTCCGGGTATCGTCTGTACCGTTTTCTACTTCCTGTGCGCGCCAACTGTAAGTAGCTTTTATTATTGTATTGTTTACAATAATAATTTATATAGTTTTGTTTACAATGACATAGCTTCGAAAAATAATACCGGTGGAGTTTTTTGCCTGTTCTGCTGAGATTTGAGTGTGTTCGTGAATCGTCTGTAATTGGAAAGACGGTATAATGAAGGCGAGCAACCGCTAAATCCAGATCGCTCAAGATCGTAATAGGCGGGCGTCTTTAAGAGAGGCCTATGTCCAGCAGTGGACTTGGTAGGCTGATGTTGATGATGATGATTGTCTATGTACTCATATGTGAAATATATTTTGGATATGTTATGATTTGATATGGTACCTGCAGCAAACTTTCACAAGAGAACATCGGGGGCAGAATATGCCATTCGTATCACCTCGAAGTTTGTCGTTCCGCAACTGAGCGTTTCTAAGGCATTTCGTGCCGCGCCACCACCCTTATGGAACCAGCCTGCAGAGGTATTTCCAAAGCAATACGCCTTCAAAAGCGCGTCTATCCCTTGAAGGCCGCAAAGCTTTATAATGACTGTAAAAAGGTAGCATTTATTTAGTACTCCAGCTTATTTAGCTCTCCTAGGATAACCCCTAGTCCTTGCAGGATCGCGGGTGCGTTGCCGACCTTTAAGGGATCTATAAACTTCTGTGTACGGTATCCTTTTGCAGTGATTTATGTTGCTTTCTCCTCAGCTCCTGTTCTACCAGTGGTGGGGGGCGACGTCCTATTTCCTCAACATTGGCTTGCTGCTGATTGCTGGGATATTGGTGAATGGGCCGTACGCTCTGATCACGACCGCCGTTAGCGCGGAATTGGGTGAGGTTCTAAATTATGACAACTACAAATGGCTTATTAAGCTATGAAATCGTATTTCATTCAGCAAAGAAACCAAATTGCTCTATTTGCTTAGAAACTAAAATGTTACAGATAGACAGATATTGTACATCTATGTTCGTATATATAGAGTCTCTTTTATGGTAAGAGACCACCGCCGCCCATGGGAAACTGCGCCGCAATACGCGCTTGGGTTGTGTTGCTTTTGCGCCGCAGCAGTATAAGCATTAAGGATCTGGCTCAGTTATTCTTTTTGCTTTATGGACCTTGAAATAATCATCTTGATCCGTAATTAGTAAATATGTTAATTAGGTACTCATAGCAGTTTGTCTGGCGATTCGCAAGCGTTGGCAACTGTCACCGCAATCATTGACGGCACTGGCAGCATTGGTGAGTTATTTTTGTCATTTAATTTTTATTCATTTATTATATTTTAATTAGTTAAAGATTAGTCGACATATGTATTGCTGGGTGCGATACTCAAGAACGGATCAAATAATTCTCTTTAATGTTTATCTTCCTCCTAAGGCCTGAATTTTAACACTGCCTATTTGAGAATGAATGTCCCATTTTGGAAGAAATTAATTGGTACCCCTAAGATCGGAACCTTTGCATGCTCGCAATAAGCTTTATTATATTACTTAAATACTGATCTGTGTTTAGAGGTTATAGTAAAAATTGTAAATGCGAGAGGGAGACCGATATATTACGTTACAATTTACCCAGGATACAGCATTGCTAAAATACAAAATATTTAGATACAAGTGAATAAATATTAAGAGGGTTAGATTTCTGTCCGTCCTCTATAAGAATAGTTGTGTTTTCTAAGCCGGTCTTGGCGACATGTTTTATTTTAGGAGGTTCATATCGCAAACATTATTAGGGCATAAAGGTATAAGAATCCATTTTTAATAGATATCCATGGAGTATCTATATTAAAATAATAATTGACAAACAACTTTGGACGGAATGAATTATATCGAGGCAATTTTGTAAAAAATAAAAAATATTTTTCCGTTTCCTAAAAGTTTTTAAGTGTGTAAATTTTTTTATAGGTCACATGTTTGATTTTGAATATTGTTGAAATGGTATATTGAATAATAAATACGGTTTACTTTAACTTTTGTTTTATTTTAGAAGAGTACTAAACTGCACTAAATGGACCGACTCGTCTGAAGTGATACCACGGTCTCACGGAAAACTCAGCGTGAAATGGTACTTATATTGTTTCGCAGACTGAGTGAAGATATCGGAGGCCTTTAAAAGTGCCGCTTAACCAACAAAAAAGCAACATCGGAAGCGCGGATTATGGCGCGGTTGTTCATGGGCGGCGGTGTAGTCTTACCATATAGGAGACCCACCTGCTCCGCTGTCCGCTATAGAATAAACAAAAACGTGTATTACATTAATATAAGTAGTTTATAAAATTACTTACCTACATAAAATATTTTTTCAAAAATAACGGCTTCGTTCTGTGATTTGATTTGATGTTTGCAAATTATATTATTATAGTCTATGATTATTATACTATATATTAGTTATTACTATAATGTCTACGTATAAATAATTGTCCTTTTTCATTTTTTATTTCCAGGCGCAGCAGTCGGCCCCTTACTTGCGGGCGTGGTGTCAAGCGCCGGAAGTTGGCCCCACGTCTTCTACATGCTGATCATTTGTGACTATATGGCTCTTCTCTTACTATTACGGTGAGACCTTAACATATTAAATTTAAGGTTATTAGTGTTCGTGTATGTATATTTATTTCTCATATAAAAGTATGACGTTATTGAACAGCTTTATTTTTTTAATAGTATGTAATATAAAAAAAACATCATTGTATAGAGAATTTCTATAATAAATTAAGAGTAAAATAGTTCAAAAATAGTCCCCACGTTGGGATTCTCCATTTTGTGCTGGCACAGTGAAGTTTGTAAGCCTTAGCAAACATTTCTCGTTCGAACATTGTTTGATATAAATGTAATCAAATATTTGTAAATATATATATGTACATACTATTTTAAATGTCTCGTTCGTCTGTTTGTGCATTCATAAAAAGCTGCGCATTATGAACGCTATCATAACTTTACATTCTCTTCAAGGACGCGCCCAAAACTGTCAATATGTTACAAAAACATAGACACTACAATTGAATTGGTTGTGGTACACTATTATCATCTAACAAAATATCCTACTCTTTGTCTCTTCTCTAAAACAAATGAAAGGGTTCAAAACTAATGATGTTTAACAACTAAAATAAAGCCTCCAACGTAGAATTACCCAATAATGTCCCATGAATGTTTTATTTTGACAGGATAGTGAAATCAGAAGTTCAGAAGATAAGGCAAGAGCGGCGGCTGGCCTCGCCGCGACTCGTGCGCATCGAGTAGCATTTTTTATTAAACATTTTGACTGTGTTTTGTATTTATCTTATTTTTCTTTGTGAAATTTATTATTTAGCCGTTGGTCTAGTTTTTGAGAGAATATATATCTTCTAATAGGAAATGTTAATTGATAAAAAATAACTATTCTAATTAGTAATATATCAACTATGAAATATCCTATATTAAAATGATATGAAATATTTAGGTCTTGTCACACATCAATTTATGATAATATTATTAATAAAACAAGACTTTGTGTTAAGTATTTAAACATATTAACAACTCAATGTGAGCTATCTTTCAGAACCAAAGATCTGCAAAATAAAATCATTAAAACTTTAAGATAATCTTTATTTTTTAATAAATATTATACAACTAATTTATGAAGTGTATGAATTTTTAATAATTACACAGTTTTCTAGATATTAACGATAAAACTGAATAATCATGGCTAATGAAAATGAGTTTCTGTAACAATAAACTACTCTACTAATTAATCATTTATATTGTTGTTGACTTGATAAAAATGTGTATTTGTATACACATTGTAAATTAAAACTCCAATGAAAATATTTAAAGGAATAAAATTTAGGTTAAATTAAGTTTTACTGTAGTTTTGGCTAGGTTCCTAGGCAATTTATTGAACAAGACCATAAAGTTCCAGTGCCCTGTGACATTGCAGGATCAAATAACTAATATCCCCATAAAGTTTTCATCTTCATCATTTTACATAAAAACAAAACTTTAATTCAATGAATACAAAATCTAGAAAACTGCTGGACATATGAAAATATACTACCCTACAAGACAAATATATAGAAATGTTTTAATGTTTGAGAGGGTTAGCCATAGTAGATATGTTTCTACACAATTCGTTGTCATATTACTGAGAACATGTCTTGTTTCATTTAATAGATAATGTGGATATGAGAGCATTCTTGTTGACAATTGAAGCCTAAGCATACCTAAAATTGCTAATACTTTACACTTAACATTATGGTCTTCCTAATGGAACAATAAATGATAAACTGTCTCCAACAGAGCCCCATGCAACTCTGTTCATTTGAAAAGTTGTCACCCAACATGCAAGCACTATTATCCATATTACTGCCCCAATTGCACTGAATATTACATCTGAAATTAATAATATAATTAATGCAATCACGTAATTTGTATGAATTTAAAATTATATAAAGCTAAACTTACATTTCTTAATCTCTTTCTGTTCATCAAATGGAGGTTTTCTGAAAGCATAATTGAAGAACCATACCACATTCACTGCCCACACAAATGGTAAAAACACACAGCCAACTGAAAAATGTTTACAAGGCAACTTTTTAATAAAACCATAATAAAAAATTATTTATCGATACAATGAGTCATGTTGAAAGTTGATAGCCAAAATAAGACAACACGAATCCTTCTAGATAATCTCATTTTTTGGGATATTGTACTTACTTTTGAAATAAGTTCTGCAAAGCTCGAGCTTTTTGTCATTTGGTAGTTTATTTACGTCCATATTATTGATCTCGCCTACACTCTTCGAATCTGGTTTCTTTAGTTTTTTATAAAATACTGATTAAGTACCTAAAATGTAGTTTTATGTCGAGTATTCTTATTGTTTTTGCCTATAGAAAATACTAACAAATACAGATTACGATGACTTTTCTTCGTTTAATTTAATTTTCAGTTGGTTGTCATACTTTCAATAATGGGAATGATCGAATGTCAAAATCGATATTCAATATTATTGTAGTTCTGGGTTTCCCAATCTTTGGTCGCCGGACGCCGCGAGTACATGTATGGGGATCTGCAGGGTCATAGCTGGCCGGATCATTTCTCGACTTGCCTGTCTTGTGATAACCTATTACAATGGCCTCTCTCCTATGCGCCGGGAAAGCGCTAGTGTCGAGGAAGAAATTTAATTTAGCAACGAGAAGCCCGATCAGGTGTGAGGCATCTAAAGTTTTGAGGAGATCGCTGTGGATTCCTCGGCCGGTGTATGAGGGAAAGAATCTTAAGGATAAATGGGAGGTTTAGGTTTGCGAAGAGCTTTACCCCGCAGTCTACCGTGTTAATGAGAGCGGGGTCCGTATGCACTAGTTACAGCGTGCTTCAGGCGGTGAGGTTTTCCGCGAGACATTCGGCATTTTGGTCGTTATCAAACGCATCGAGTTAGTCTGGTCTGATTAGCAGTGGCAACTAAGTTGTCTCTTCCAAATTAAGTGCGTGAACGAGGGTCCAGAGAGGCGAGCTCGCTGGTGAGTCGAGTCGTAATGCGTATAAAAGATCAAATACATTGCTTTAACACTAAACTGTCAAACAATCTATTTGATATTTAATCTGTGAGCTCTACTTTATAAACTTCAGCAAAAAATAATAAAAATGGCGTAGGTAATTTGCGAATTGTCAGTTCATTGAAAATGTAAATTATTTTAAAATGTTTGACCGCGTAAACCAAGTGTTTTTGTGTGTAGCCGTCCTATTAATTAGTTTTAAAAACTGTAAGTACATCTCATTTTAATAGGATATATTAAAATATAGTATATGGTACAAATTGTTAAATTGTGATTTGTTTGTCATTGAATGGTTGGCCAACAAATTTATTACTTTTTAGCTCCTTAAACCTAATAAGCCATGCTAATAAGATCTGTTTATAATATTCTATTAGTTTTAAATTAGTCTGAGTATATACGCATGATTTGTAAAAAATATAAAAACTACCATGTTTGTGTTGCGAAAAGAAATGCGCCATCTCCTATTTTTATTACTGCTAACGGTACATACTTCTAAATATTTAATGTATTTCAAATTGGCCCTTACTTTTTTTTAACTTAAATACTATAATTGTAAGGCTAATGTAAATTCACACGGTCATCACATTGTTGTTTGTTTACACAAACAAGATAGAATAAGAAATACTAAATGAAATAAATTATTACTTATATGAATTATAAATAAATAGAAATCCCTTTTATTTTGTACTGTTATTATTTTTCACAATTATTTAACTGTAAGTTACTAAATTTATTTTTTTAAGACCTCTTATTTATACTATATGAGTGTTTTTTATTTGGCTTTGCATAAATGTTTGCATAAATTTTCTAATTAAGTAAGTTCTTAAAGTCTTTGGCAGTTTGATAAATAGAATTAAGAATAATAGACCTGAAAAAATAAAATGTTGCATTTACTATGCCTTTTTTATGTCTCATCATGTCCATAATCAGACACAGTAAACAGTCATCACCAGGGTCACAAAACCAATAAACAATTAAATAAATATGTAATGACATGAAAGCCAATGAAGCTTAAGGTCAGATATTTCCATTTTACAGGTAAAATAAGTTGAAAATAATGATGCTATTTTTTATTTTACATTAAGTATTAGTTGCTAGTCAAGTAATAAATAATTCTATATTACTTCTAAGTTTGTTTAGTAATTACCAGTGTACCATACAAAAAAAACTATTAAAAATTATGTTATATGGTACGAGTATATGGGTGTAGTAAATTTTAGTTTGTGTATTCATTTCAGGTACCAGTGATCTCCAAATACCTGCACTGACACTTCACAGTCCA
Source organism: Delias oraia (assembly GCA_018230265.1). Lineage (NCBI taxonomy): Eukaryota > Metazoa > Arthropoda > Insecta > Lepidoptera > Pieridae > Delias > Delias oraia. Next base: position 3,035 of record DWCF01004805.1, on the reverse strand, counting down.
GGGGCACTGGAGTACATTGATGTACTTGTGAAATTGGTGCACGACAACCTTACATTAGTGTGTACCACAGTCGGAGATAATACGCCTAGAGCCTATGTGTGGAACTATGTCGGGAATAATACTGCCTCCAGGTAATCTAATTCTTATCTACTAAAATATCAAAATCTGTTATAGGGATGGAGGAATTAAATTAAGTGTTTTATATAATCATTTCTCTCTACATGGTAAGAACTTCTATCAAAGAGTAACAATTGTTTTTTATAAATATTCCATATCTATTCCTAGGAATATCTACTGTTTTGAGCTATAACATTATACAAAATTTATAAATTATTGTGATATCAGGAAATTAAATAAAAAGGTTGATTATGCTTATTGTGTGTATACTTTTGATGTTTAATGATTAGGATGTTACGGACACAAAAAGAATACATTTCTAAAAAATGCATTTATACTTTTTAGCACATTCACAGTGCGGCCGTCAGGTCTGACCACTAGCAGTCAGCTGGTGAAGCATGACCTACAATTGACCGACAGTGGACACTACATGTGCTCATCACCACCATTCAGCATCACCAAGTATATACTGGTGCAGAGAAGAGGTGTGTGTTTGCAATTTATCACATGTACATGAGGTTTAATTAATTTAAAGTAATGTAGCGTGTCTGTAAGAGAATGAGAAAAAGATGCTGTCAATCTATGAAAAAAGCATTTATTTAAAAGGCTTATATTATTCCAACAGATTTGGTACTAGAGGTCAATTGAATTTTTTAATTAATTATCTTAAAAACTCACAAAAATGGGATAAAAATCCCACCTTTTTTTGCCATTTCTATTTTCAATTGTTTTATTTCAAAGAAATGTGTGAAAGGGTTGAAATAAGTCAACTCCATGCCCTGCTGTACTTACTGTACAAAAAGTGTGAAATATGGATTGTTGATGATAGCTGGAGTTATTTGTTTTGAAGGTAGTATGAAATGCGCGAGCGGAGCGTTCCTATGCAATGCCCGCTGTGTACTTGCGCGTTACGTCTGCGATGGCAGAATCGACTGTGAGCTGGGTGAAGATGAGGCCCTAGATATATGTCCACCGCAGCCATGTCAGAGTGAGTTCTTTTCGCCTTTCATTTGTTCGGCCGATTGAAAGCCACCACTTTGTTAAATTTGCTGCCTGCAAAGATATTTTTAATTCAATACGACTTAGGGACGTTCAAACAGAGACCATAGCTATTCCTAAAAAGTCATTAAGGCACTGGTGTTTCTGCAAGACCTGGGGGTGTCCATGGGCGGAGGAACACTTATCCTAGATGAGCCTCATGCTTGTTTGACACCGTTTTATTAAAAAAAGTTTATTTGTGGTGGATTTTTTTATAACATTGCAGATATATTAAGACTTGGTTGGAGTCTGAGAAGTAACAATGTAAATGGGGAGGTTTTTTTAATGGAATAGCGGACAACGGTTCTTCTATATGGTAAGAGAACACCGGCACCCATGGACAACCGCGCCACAATTCGGTCCAACCTATTCTCAAGGGTCTCTGATATCCTTACTTTGTGAATTACAGTACAAGTACTGTTATACACTTGTATTCTGTGTGTCCGTAATATCATTTCGGACGAGCCGGATCACTTAATGCGCTAGCATATGTGTTAGTGTATTGACGAATAATGATAGAGATGTGTGTTTTCACATGCAATTAATCGTTGAACAGGAAACGACCGTCTGAACTGCTCCAACGGCAGGTGTATACCAGAAGCCGCCTGCTGTCACACGTCCGACTCGCTCTGTCGCCAGGACAGCTGCTGCTCGGAGCACCCCAGATACGCCCGCCTCGATGGTAATCTACCATGTTCTAGTACTAAAATGACTGAGTGCAAACCAATATACACAGACAAACAGATTTAAAATATACGACTCTGACTCGCGTACTTTGAAAACTAGTAAAAAAAACACAAATAAACAAACAAAAATGTTTACTTTTCTCTGTTTGTGTGTATTAACCGTTGAAGAATTTTGCGAAGAGAGCTTAAAGACTTGAAAAAACTAATGTTGTCACAAAAGCTTAGAATCACTATTAAATATCACTCGTACTACAAACTTAACTTATTTTAGTAATTGTGAACTGTATTTGTAGAAAAATGCTACGTTCAGTTGTTATTACATACATATTTAAAGAAATTGGTATTTTTAATGTGAATTTTGCCGCGCTGCCACTGTCTTTAAACGAAATATCCGCGCCATCTTGATACGTAATGGGATACAGAATAATAAATACTTATGTAAAATTAAATACTAAATCTAGTTTATAATTTGTGTGAATTGAGGGATGTTATACGACCCTTTTTTATTTTCAGTTAAGATTGTTTATTAGCTTAACTTAAGTGAAAGTTATGTTATTGTATCTATTCGATAAATTAAATTTAATAATACTATTTTCAGAATAATTAATTAAAGTTTATTTTTACACTCTGCAATTCGTTTTAAATAATTATTTTTAATGCATATAAATATGTGTATGTATGTAATTTTCAGAAGGTGATGAAGTACTGGAATACACCGTAGATCGCCACGGTACAGACGAACTGACATTCATACAATCCACTATCTACACTGTTACGGGTGAGTAAAAAAAATACAAATATCTATGTAAATCATCCCCGTAGTAGAGCCATTCTGAGGCACTAGTTGGGCTGGATGTGATACTATGGGCTCACAGAGTATCACCGTAAAATAGCTGGACAGTGATGAGTGAGTGAGAATATCGGAGCCCCTCTAAATTTTACTTGTTGCTTACTGGGTATAAGGCAACACAACCATAGTGTAGATTGCCCCGCGGGTTCTCCATAGGTCTTACTTTTAGATTCCACCTGTCTAGTTTTTTTTATGAAAACGGTAGAAAACGAGCAGAAGGGTCAGCCTGGGTAAGCGCTCCTCCGCCCTTTTTTTTTTTTTTGAAATGATTACCGCTGTCGGCATAAGACCTCTACAGCTTCTCGCGAACTTTGGGGCGAGCCGTAGGCTCGCCGAGAGATTAG
>DWCF01004804.1:0-15540 GCA_018230265.1 Delias oraia | reverse complement strand
ACACTTTCTTGAAGTACATTTCTATGTTGAATACTCAAATAGTAATTTTTCATAACAAGAACACGCCTTAACGTTCATTAAATTAAAAATTATTTATATTATTTGTATATAGATATGTCTCAGTTTCTATTTAATTTAAACAACGCTCTCAAAATTAACATACCGTTACAAAAATACAACGCGATGTTACCTTATACGGTTACATTCAACTGTTTAGCGCTGTAGATCTGGTTGGCTATTATAAACCACTGTTAAAGATTTGTCAATAGTATAAAGTCAATCTTGTATTACGAAAATTCTCTTAGATATCTGACCTTCAGTGGTTCCAATTGCTTTTGACCATTTTTTACTATCAAAATACATTTAACTGAATCTTTGTAAAGATCTTTCTTAGATTCGCATGATTTTAAACGACCTTCAACAGAAAAGGTTATTCCATGTTTATATTTTTAGCTTTATTTCGTTCCTATGTGGAAGGATAACGTCTGTGAAAGGATTTTAGCAGATAAGGCCTAATAAAAACTAAATGTAGTCTCATTTTGTAAATATAACATTTACAAAAAAAAAAAACATTTTAACTTGATTGTTTTGAATGATAGCGATGGATAAATTCAATGATACGAATATGACTGAGCTAAAATAATCGTTTTAAATAGTGTTATATTAAAAAAAATTGTAAGTAAAGGCGCTGCCTAAAGGAAGTCTAAGTTACCTCTGTAACTAATTTGGTTGTTAGTCATAAATTCGAGGCGTGAATTCTCAGTTGTTCCAATTCCTATTTATAATCTTCTGACTCCGTTTGTACGAAATACAAATTAGAACTAACAACACCGCTCACAATAAAATAAATCAACTTTCTGCAAAAACTCGTTGCTAATTAATAACTGCTTAGGTACATCTAAAGCATAACATAATGAATAATATAACTGATGACATAATATTTTCATACATTGGATCGTGGTCTTGCGTCATAGGTCAATCTTACATAGGTAAATATATTTTAATGTTAAGAATATTGTGTACTGATATGTATTTTAAACTGAGCACTTTCATGGTTCATTAATCAGACATTCGCTTCTTTTTTTAATGGTATTGTGGATCATTCCGACTTTTTATGCGACTTAAGCAGCATTTTGAAAGGCCTACGATATCCTCACTCTGCGAAACACAGTACAAGTACCGTTTCACGCTGAGTGTTCTGTTAGCCCGTGATATCATTTCAGACAAGCCGGCCATATTAGTGCGTTAGCATATGCTTCAACATGGCTCTCCCATGGGCGACACTATTAAGACACTCAAGCCCTTCTAGAGACCGAATAAATTATTAATATTTTATCGTTTAAATTATTATATAGTAATGAAAACTTACCATTAAAGCGACAGTTGATGATCGCAATTTAAACTTGTAGGTGCCTGTCTATATGACCGCTCCTGTTATTATTTTCACTTGTTTACATCAACTATGACACGTCTCGTCCTCTATATTTTTAGGTCAAGGTCCATAGCATCACCGCCACTCCTTTTATTTACCCACCCATTATGATGAATTGTTGTCCGCAACGCATCTTTGCTTGACTAATTTTTCTTGAATACATCCTTTTTATGCCTCATTATCTTGGCCATTATTTTATTAGGCGAACAATAAATGTGTTCCCTGTCTGCTAATATCAATAATACAAATTATTCTATTGTAATGTATTATAACTGGTTTATTTGTTATTCTTGGCTACAGAATGCAGGATACAAGTGTAGAAGCGGTAATATTTACTAATAGCTATTTAATAGAAAGAGCAGACATTTTTATTTGTAAAGAAAAATCTGTAAAAGTACTGGAGCAACTTAACTTAATATAACTTGGTTACCTTCAAAAAAGAGCGTAGTATCTGCCTTTAAAGGCAGATAATGCACCTTTGCAAGAGCTAGGAGTGCTCATGGGCGGAGGACCGCTTATACTAGATAAGCCTCCTGCTTGTTTGCCACCATTTAAAAAATACGACATTTTTATTTATATACGCCCACGTGGATTTAATTTAATGTTTAAGTACATTTTATTGTTGTGGATGTCCAAAGGAAGTGTCTCTGCCCTTGAGCTTCTAGATAAGATGATAAAGGAAATAGTTTTGAATAAGTTATTCGTTATTTAACGGGTTGGTTATTTTTTTTATTCTATAGCGGATAACGGTGCACTTGCGTCTCCTATATATGGTAAGAGAACACCGCCGCCCACGGACAACCGCGCCACATTCGACGTATTGATTGTGTTGCCGGCTTTTTACACCGCTTAAGCGCACTTTTAAGTAAACATAGTATAGCTACCGTTTCATGCTGAGTATTCTGTGATTGTGTATTTGGTTAGCTTTATTTAATCCGTAACATCCTGGTTATGAGTTGTTTTTCTCAACAGATGCCGCGCTCTAGATTAACGTGCGCCAACGCATTTACGATGCGGTGCCCGTTGTAATTTCGTAACTTTCATTACGACATACAGCATAGCAGTCACTATTTTACGTCCCTAGTGGTGTTTGTGTTTGATAAAAACATAAGCTTATGATGCTCAGCTCAATCGTGTCTTTATATTCTGTCCTCTTCTGTGCCCTCGAATTGTTCGGATCAAATTGAATGATCAAGTAGTATAAATACACCTAATATTATAAAGCTGAAAAGACTATTTAACTCAAAAATCATTTATTCAAATAGGCCTCATTAGGTAAACATTTGCAAGTCAATTTATAAAGGTAGTTATTTCGGAAGATCTACGAGAAGAACCAACAAGTAACTCATAGGGTTTAATTTTTTTTAGCCAAATTTACAAAATTTGGTTTATTTATGTTTACTAATTTAAAATATACCAGTTGGTGCCTGTTCAGAAATTTCCATAATATATATATGCTATATGAAGTATTTTTTTTAATGAAAGAATTAAAATTTTATTTTTTTAATGAAAGGTGTAAAATAAACCCGGAAAAAATATTAACATCGCGAGCGAAAACTATTCATTATAGAACAAAACAATGTACTATACCTTGCAGAAAATAAAATTATATTATTTTTTTTCAATTAGGAATTCTCACTAAACTCCAATAATGTAACCCTAACAAATTACCAAAGATATTACCTATAAAGAAGGGTGTTTGTGTATGTGTTTAAATTATTTCTTATGTTTAAAAATCCGTGCGAGGCCGGGATTAAAATGAAATTATAGAAGTTTCATCATCCTGTTTTAATAACAATTATATATACACCTATCAGTATAGTTAAAGTTTGCAATGAGGCACTTATATTTAGATTTCTTAATTCTTAGTAAGCTATTTTAATTTATCTAAATATAGTCATAAAATCCAGTTTATAGTAATCTGCGAAGTCCCTCTTAAGACAAGGGTCGATGTAATGTGAGGTCATTGATCTCAATTTTAAATATACCCCGAGTGACGACACTTTAACTGCATGATGCCTCACTCTACGAGTAAAATAGAAATGTATCACACAAAATATAAGCACTTAAGTAATATTACATTTATTAGATGCAAGTCACTTGGACAAAGTAATGTACAAAGTATATCTGACGCAGGAGACGCCCTTGTGCTAGTCATAGTAAAACCCACTCTCGGCAAGCTATCCATGCCGCTCGCCACTTAGTCCGCGTTAAGCTGCAATGGCCGTGTTGCATGGCATACACAGCGAGATAGTCATTCACAAAAAAAATTGTTGAGTGGATGATCGTTGTTAAAGATATTAATGGCTATAAATATATAATAAAACTATGTTTTCTTGTATTTTTTAAAAGAAATAGTTTTTTTAAACTTTTTACAGTATAGCGAAGCAGGTGGGTCGCTTATATGGTAAGAGAACACCGCCGCCCACGCCAACCAATGCGGCGCGACCGACGTCGCATTGGTTGTGTAGCTGGCTTTTTACGCAACTTAAGCGGCATTCTTAAGGGCCTCTGATATCCTCACTCATATAGTACCGTTTCCACTGTGTATTCTGTGAGGGCGTGGTACTACTTCGGACTAACCGGCCCAATTAATGCGTCAGCATATGTTTCAGCATGTCATTCGCACGGGTTAAAAATAGTAAATAATGCAAGTTTTATTTTTTATTCCTAATGTATTTAGAAATTCTTGAAAATAAATCAAAGGTACAGAAACAATAATGCGTTCTGGTAGCTATATCCTACTGGTATTGATTTTAAAATAATAAAAAAATATTGATTATGTAGATCATAGTTTGCAAAACTTGCTCATTACAAGGATAACTTGTTTCACAATGAGCAATGTATTTTGAATGTTATTATGGATTAGTACGCGTAGGTTTGCATTCATTCTTAGGAATGTATGGAATGTAAAAAAACCGGGTTTTTATACTGATTTTAGTAACATGAACAACATATCAGATTTAAATAAGCCTAATGGCACAATAAAAATAACACTTATGTTTAAAAGACATGCAAGCGAACCTATGTGGTACACCAGTTGTACTAATTAAAAAAAAATTGATACTACTTTGTAATACGTTTAGCTTAGCATATAATTGATCTCGAAATATGTTATGTGCAGAGTAAACGCGTAATAGTTTGTTGTAACATTTATTTCAAACGGTAATTTAACAACGAAGTCTTAGTTCTTAGTGTAACGTGCACTCATCTAGTAAGATTGATATTTAAGTATTTGCTAAAGTTTCGATATTCATGGCACAGTTATTCAAGGAATCATCATGCCACATCTAAAACATCAATGAGTCATTGCTCCAGAATCTAATTAAAATAATGCCAGACATCATCTTTAGTGGCACATGGCCGCCTGTGGCGCTGTCCTGGCTAAAATAGACAAACGTCTATTTATACACAGTGTATCCGTTCTGCGCACGCGCCGATCGCGTAAATATGGCGCCGATTTGTTTAATACTCTTGGGGTATTATAATAATAGAATCTGTATGCATAGCAATTGATTAAACATTACATCTATCCATTTATAGTATACAATTTCCGTAAGTACCTATACATACTTCCTGAAGGATTTCCTTGATCACTCAGTGTAGAATTATAAACTGATTAGTGTTATAAATAATGGATTATTTTATTAAACAATAATAATTGTTACAAATTCGGATGTGTAACACTCTTTCTTTTAATAAAGAAATGCTTCTCTCATTTCTTTAGTAGTATCATACGAGTAACTATATAGAGACAAATGATTTGTTAAATATGTAGTTGTTGTGATAAATAAGACTTTATTCAGGTTAAACAGTTTTCTTTTAAATAGAAGGCATCATAAATATACAAATAACTATATTTTTTATTTGTAATTTCTGACTTTTGTAAGTAGTAGTAGCTGCAAAGTTTCCCAATATTTATAGGGCTTGTTGCCATCGTTTCTTAAAGCGGTATATAAAATTAGCGGTACACTGTAACACTTTAACTAAAAGCGTTTCGTTACGGATGCAAAACATCAATCATGGTTAGTGAATATCGCGATAGAAAACTGATAATCCGGTTTTACGCCCACGACGTTTCCCACATTTTGGAGCGATTATTTGTTGACTATGGTACGAGACGTGAATTACAAGAACCAATGTTAGCATTGGTTGATGAAAGACTGCTTCACCGAGGTTTAGCAAACATATTTTTTTCTATACTTTAGGAATAAGAAGGAATTTAAATTAGCTATGCCATACGAATTCTTGGACTGCAGAACTTCTAGATGTAAAACATACATAAGATTTCCTATAATATTAACTTCTGTTTGCTATATCCAAACTTAGTTTGTAGTATATTAAATATTGTATTATTAACATAGTATCACGTGAAAAAAATATTACTACAAAAATCACAAATAATTAACAAATTATTTAATTTTAATCAAATTATATCGGTTAAGCGGCGTAAAAATCCGACAACACAACCAAAGCGCGCATTGAGGGTCGGTTATCTATGGGCGGTGGTGATCTCTTACCATATAGAAGATCCACCTGCTCCGTGGTTCACTATACCATAAAAAAGTTACTCAAGACACTTTGTTATGATTCATACTAACTTGGAGTATATTTTTAATAAAAGTATATTGAGTATTCGTTTTACAAGTGAAGAAAGAGCAAGGTTCGCCTAGTAATGATGCAATGGAGGTGACGGCATAACATGTTTATAAATAAAGTAATTTCAAACCATTTCAATTCATGGTGACATTGACCACGCCATCTGGTGCTCTAAGTATTAGTTACTCATTAAAAAACATGTGTTTAAGAAGACTTACTTTCAAGATTTAATTATTAACAAAATTAATGATTTATTCATGGATATCTAATTACAAATAAATAAATTTAAAAAGATGTATAAGTACTTACACGAAATATTTGAGAAAAAGTAAGGTATAAACCAAAAATCTAGTTTATATATAGCAAATGATTTTGATTACAACATGTACAAGAAAATGAAGTTCCTTATTGGAATAAACACATGTTCATTGGTATGTTTGAGCGATTCGAAAGTTTCCGTAGGCCTCACGTTTTCAGAAAAATATTGATTAACCTATCATTGACTAGAAATCTTGTGAAATTATTCTTAAAGATTTGAAAATATCAAGATTAACTAATAAAAGCTCTGTTTTGTTGGGCTAATGGAAAATATCACATCAATAAAAACATTAGTGCAGCCCACACCAACAATTCATGTTGGCTTTTTACCGTTACAATACTTAATTATATATAATAATATAAAATGTGTAGCTTTCACAGTATGCATAATTGTGTATCTCGTCATTGTACAGACTAGTTCTAAAAAAAATTGTTGGTATCCCGTTCATTATTGTATGAATTACCCCGAGGCAAAAAGAAAGTTTTTAGTGTCTGCAGTATTATCTACGAAGGAAATGTAAGTGTATGTCAACAACAACATAACTAAAAAGGGTGAGAAAGGTGTCAACATGCAACTAACTCAATCAGAAAGAGAAAACGACACAAATTCCTTTCAAGTCTTAGTAATTGATGTCTCGGTAATGCAAGTAGTGAACATTTTATGCCAATCAAAAGCTCATTTCGAGTGTACATTTCTCTGCCTCTCCTAAATCGTAATTTTATCTATGCAGTCGTAATTATTAATATCTTGTTTGCCAGAAATAAAACAATCTTGCTATCACCAAATTCAAAAGGCACAAATTTATATTATATGTATATTGTCCGTATGGTTACCGGATCAGAACAGTACCACTCCCAGTCTTCCTAATGGGATGTCGTAAGAGGCGACTAAAAGACACTTCACCGGTGGGTGGGCAGCAGCGCTATACTGAGTACAGGAGATGTTCTGAGATCACCAATCCGCCTACCAAGCGTGGTGTTTAAGGCAAAACACCCCCCATGAATCAGACACCAAATATTATAATATAGAAAGTAGAAAATATAATATGATTTCCAAATATATTGTTATAATTAATTAATATCTGTTTTGTATATTGTCAGTAAGATTTTTCTAAAAGTTTTTGCATAAGTTGATATCGATTTATATAAAATTTCTTCAAGAGATGTATGCGGCAGCAGTTGGTAGTCACATTCATGACGTCATTATTGATTGTATGCACCTAGATTCACATTTCAATAGCACACAGATTACATACGTATTATAATTTGATATCATTTTTTTGTCCCATTTCGTACGTCAAGACGTATGATGTTAAATGTTAAACGAGAAAAGTGTTTATTTGGGCGTCTTGTTTTCTCTTTATTTTGTAGTATTTTAACTATTATTTATATTAAATATAAGTCGTGGGTTGTCAAGTGATATATATTATACTACTAAGTAACGACTTACGTAAGGGTGATTGAATGTCAGCCTTACGCAGTGAACAACAGTTAGTCTCCTTACTTTTATCTATTAACTGAACTGATTAAATTAACAAAAAGTGGTTTTAAATATGTACACAATCACCTACAAGACAATAATCAACATGGAACAACGTGAGAATGAGATTAGATAAAAATTATAAAAGGCGCGAGAATTTTGCTGGGCTACTTTCGACGTTATCAGACAAATATTTGCTTGGCCGAGATTTCTACACTCATCTTGTATTGAATTATACGCTTACGATATACAAATTGATTCGAATGTATGTACCTACCTAGTTCAGCGACTTTCTGTAGCTTTGGGGCTTCGCGGGGATGATCGAGCTTCTCGGTGATAACAGGCTCCGAAATCGCGCCTCAATTGATAATTGCTCTAGAATTGTTAATTGAATTGGCCATAGACTGTATAATTAGTAAGGACACGGTCACTGATCTCATAGCTGTAAAGTTGTTCTGCTTCAGAATGCTAATAAATGATATATCATTATGTACATGTGGGGTACATAATATTTATTATTTAAATACATTATAATCATATGGGACTACTTTCACAATTCACCCACCGCATTTAGCGTTGTGGGCGACTCTGCAATAAATGTTGAATATTGTAGCGGTAATTTAATAAGACAGAGATGTTTTGTTGATTTATTTTTGCTTTTGTTACAGGCAAAGGTATGCTGTATTGGTTCTCATTTATCATCCCAGGGTAAAGTAGATGATAATTCATAATCCTTATTCGAGGAAATGCCTTATTATAAAATATGAAATAAACCTCACGTTGCCCTTGCAATATTGTGCAAGGCTCGTGTAATCGTGTCATTTTTTTTATTTGCGCTTTAAATACAAAAGAGCTGGGTGCTCTCCAAAATACATTTAACTTTTTGTCGAAAAGCCTCGTCTTCCTGCGAAGGATTCATTCTATTTATTATGAATATTTTAGAACATTTTTTCATTACCGGCTGACTTATCTCCTCTAGATTATAGCAAGTAGTAAAGAATAGTTACGTACCATAATATTAACACGTACACAACGTGTTACCTAAATGTTTTGTATTACAACGGGAAATTACAAAATACAACTGTGTCACCATGTTTTTATTACAATTTTACCGCCATAGTGACTAGGTCTGTTACATTTTTATTGCGTAATCCACTGCTTAATATTAAGTTGTTTGTTGAGTGTACAATACTTAGTCGGTATTTAAAAAAATCCATATATTTCACTGTTGCTTATGATTCACTGAAAACAAGTGAATGTTTCAGTAGCTTCCAAAGTGCTAACTAACTTGAGCAAAATCACAGCGCTAAAGTGCACAAAATGCTAAATAGCATTTTAAGTATACATTTATTTGGACAATGTGTAGTGCATGTGGGCATGTTGACAATTTTCTCTGCGTCTTTATCTATCTCTGTAGTAAAACAGAATTTATCATATGTATCTTACAGTACCTAGTATAATGTTTAAATGCTGCTACGATATATTACACCTTAAGGTGTGGTATTAACAATCAATATCGCATGCGACAAAGGTGCACGTACCTGATTGCTGGCATTATTAAAATCGATTTTATTACACTCAATTTCCGATTTGTCGTGTTGAGATTAACGTATGTGTGGTCCTAGTGTTAAGCAATAAATAGAATTTCGACTCGAAACGACCGTTAAATTTTGTGTAATGATTCAATTGAGTGGTTTATCTCATTTATTTAAGTAATGATCGTATAATAATTTCATATAGGGTAAACCATACTATTGTTGCCACAGATATTAAGAGATAACTCTTTATTTACTATTGCTATACTGTATTTGGTAGAATATCTAATAATATATAGTGGCAACACTGTAAGTCAGCTAGCTGTCTTTCTTTCACACGCTGTGTGAGCTTTTATGGAAATCAACTCGTCTTGATCCTGTTGTCTTTTTGTAAAAAGTTCATTACTGGAGGATAGAAATGCATGCGAAAAGTTGACTTCTGGGTGGGTATCACCACCAATTTATATTACAACATAATACACATATTTAATAGCAGCATATACATGCTGCTATTTTTATCGTTTTCAGAGTTGAATTATAAACGCACCGGTAATTTCTTTGGTGTATACCTTTATACCTACATAGTTTTTTAGTTAAATGTAGCGGCAAACTCATAGTTTGTACTTAATCTTACTTATTATAAAAACAATCATTTGAAAGCTATAGAAATATTATGATAATTAAGTTACATCTATCGAAGATAAGGTGCATATGATAGAAAATAATACAGGTGTCAGATTACAACATCAAATGCACTCCTTATATGTTTACAATACTAATGTGGTTTAATAGCATGACGTCACGCTATAGTCTCGACAAATTCGTTCACTGAATTTTGTTAATAACTGTATTATGACGTCGTTTCAACGTCGTTTTTGTATAGCGAGCAAGCGTAAGCTCCCTTATGGTAAGACAGCGCCGCGGCATTATAGACTGACGATCTGCCCTTACGTTGTGTTGCCGGCTTCTTACAACGCTTGAGCGGTATAATTTCAAGGGCTTTATCCTCATTCGGTCAGCGAGACAAGTACTGTTTCTCGCTGGTATTTTGCGAAACCGTAGTATCACTTTGGACGAGTCGGCCCAATTAAACCAACGTGAAACAGTACTTATATTGTGTTGCGCTGAGTGACTGAGGATGTCGATGGCGCTTGAAATTATACCATTAAAGCGACGAAAAGAAGGCCATAAAAAAACAACTCATAAGCAATAACATATTAAATTTGGATAGTGAAATTTAAGTATATATACTATTTTATTGTACAAATCATTAGTGTAATAATAAACTATGACGCTCAATCAGTAAAATAGGAGCATGACTGCAGTCAGTAATTGCACTTCTGTTTCATTATTATGAACGGCATTCATATTACATAGTAGGTATAATACCTATAATGCGGAGTAGGGTAATATGCAGTGATAAAATAGATGACGCCTGACTAAAGGTCGTGTTATCTATGAAATTATAACCAGCTTCATTTTATACAGATTTAAAAATAATTATAACGTATTTAATTATTGTTTAGCAATAACAAAATAGCTATTAGTTGATATGTAAATGAATCATCTTAAAAAATGTTATTAATTATTATTATTATTATATATATTAATTATTGTTATTAGTTTTATTTTTTTATAATACAATATAATTCTATTTCGATATACATATATTTGTTGTTTGAATATTGTACATCAATCTCGGTGTAAAATAGCGCAAAACTGCTGCACCGACAAATATTTTATGCCTACATTGTAGAGGAATATCAAAAACGTGGACATTTTCACCCGATGCAGAGCCATGCTGAAGCATATGCTGTCGCATTAATTGGGCCGGCTCGTAAGTGATACCTTGGGCGCAAAGAATGCTCAGAGAGAAATGGTAGTTGTACTTGAAACGGTGCATCGACTGTGTTTCGCTGATTGAGTGAGGATATCGGAGGCCCTTAAATATTCCAAGCGAACTGTGGTGCGGTTGTCCATCGTCGGCAGTGTTCTCTTACCATATAGGAGACCCACCTGCTCCGTTGTCCGATATGTCATAAAAAAAGAAGTTTTCTGGTTGGCCATTAAACATTTATCCAGTATTGCTTCATTGTGATTAGATGGTGCACCGCCTCCGCGTCGGAACATGTGGGTGGAGATCAGAGATCTCTTGCACCCACGCAGCAATTATGTCACCGATAGTTTTTCAAATAGGGAGTGCAGTTGAAAATACTACGACGACTACCGTAACAGCACAGCACCATACATGGTAGTCCTGGGTTCGAAGCAACGTCTATGTTAGAAATTTATTTTTGATTTCACAGCTGTATCATAAAGTAATGCGTTTTTTACTACCTAGGCTCGCAATAGTCAGGTTTCGATAGAAAATACATTTTGTTGTGTAAATAATAAAAGTTTAAAGTTGGATTTTAAAAGAGTTTATTTACTATATTTCAATTCTCATATTAATAATTGCAAAGAGGTTCTAATGTCCTTTAAAAACTACATTTATAGACGTGTAAGGTGAAGAAAATCACAAGGTGATAAAGCAATTGACATTTTGGTAAGGCGTTTCTTGCAAAATGAGTGCCAATACTGAATCTCTATTTGCCTGCGTGTTAGGAGTCACTTATATGAGATTTGTTTATTTCTGCAGATAACGGTTCAGTTTGATTATTCTGCTGTGTGTAAACACAAGTGGCTGTACTGCTGTGTGTGGCGTAAGCCACTGTTACCCTACACCGATTCTTTATCTCTCTTAATGCTTTTGTATGTATCCGATTTGTAGAAAAAAAGATATTATGTTATGTACCTTGTACGGTATTGCAACGAGCTAAATCGGCAATTTTATCAGTGAATTAATTATGATATCAGCCATTAATGCAATACATTTTAATTGGTAGTTTACTGTTTTAATTAATGAGTGCTTCATATTAAATGTTGTCAATTAGGGAGAAACAATTTATGTTTTTCTGTTTATAATAAATTAATATAGAAATTATTCTTTAGATATCGGTTAAAACAATTATGTTTAGGGTGACAAGGCACAACATTATGGCGGAAAATATTGTACATATTAAGTCAAAAGTACATTACTTGGAATATCGATTTCCTTAGATCAATTACTCACGCAATTTTGGCTTCAGATACAGGATAAAATTAATCATAAACAAGCAAAAACTGTATCTGCTCTATGACTACCAAAAGTTTAATGATATTTTATTCTATTTGATTGACAGCAAATGGTTTGGTATCTAATGCCAGTAATAATTTTGAATCGTTTGAATTGAATAAAACTGTAAATTTTCAGAAAAAGAAATTATTTATGTGTCGGGTATCATAAATTTTTAACATATACCTACGTATTACTAACTTATGCACCTAATACGTAGGATTATGGAATAATGCATAACGTATCCGTTGTCCTTCAAAATACCTTATCAAAGCAGTTCGTTGTATCTCCATTAGCAACTCACGTGAACTGTACGATGACGAATTATTTGCCCTCCATAAAGATTCTATAAAAGTTCTAAGAACATATCCTCACCCAACAAATATTACTTATTGACTGTAGAAATTCGTTTTCTAATAATGTTATATTTCACATATTTTTTACTCCTATGTATCTAATTAATATTTTATGATTAATTAAATTACATTATTACTGCTTGATGACTATTTTATAAGAAATCAATGATTTATCCGCTACCATTTTTCTAAAATATTTAATTAAACTAGACTAACCATGTAGCTTAATTATGCTTAATGCAAAAAAAAACCAACCCAACGTTGTTTTTTTATTCTACAGCGGACAACGGAGCAGGTGGGTCAGAACACCGCTACAAAACAACCGCGCCACAGTCCGCGCATTGGTTGTGTTGCCAGCTTTTTACGTCGCTAAAGCGGCACTTTGTAAGGGCCTCCGATATCCTCACTCACTCTACAAAGTACAGTTGTGATAACTGAAATAAAACTACGATACATAATGTATCCAAATTATAATCTGATACAGCTACACCTGATAGTTAATTTATCAAATTTGAACACGAAGCTTTTCTAAAACTGTATCTATGTGAATCAACAAACTATGACTTCGAGTACTGAGTATTAAATCAGCGATAAAGATGCGCTTCAAACTTCCAAGAACCCTTCGTCTCGGTTAGTGTTGCCCAAATGCAAGACTGAATAGTCTTGGTCTTGTGCCAACACACTTTGTATTGGTCTTTGTCTTGGTATTGCGCTACCAGTCTTGGTCTTGCAGGAAGAGTCCTGCAAGTCTTGAAATTACCTATTAGATTAGATATTTATTAAAGTTTACTTCAGATCTTAGAAAAACCTATCAGAAAAGGAAAATTTTGAGGTTGAATTAGCATAGCCATAGTATAGACCAAGCAGATTTATAAAATATGTCTAAAGATTTAATGAGAAATTCCAAAAATCACTGGCCAAAAAAATAGCTGTAAGACGCAAGTCTCGCAGGTTTAGTTTTGTTCTGGCTCAAGTCTTACACGGTCAGTCTTGGTCTTGCATTTAGGCAGCACTAGTCTTGATGGTACTTGTATGTAAGTTAATATGCATAGACATCGAATCTAGTTGGTGGTCCATTATGGGCTGCCATGCCACGTCAACATTGACTGTGATGCCATATAAGAAATGAAACTACTGTTGGAATAATTAATCAATCTTGAGTTAACAACGACTGTTAATTACATAAGCGCCAATTAAAATACCGACTCGGGTACATATTGAGGATAATATTAGCTTTAGCTGAGGCAGAATTACGCCACAAATATTGGTTTTCTTGTCCACAAATATGATTACATTTTCCGTGTAATCTTGGAAAATACTATATATGTATACATAGACACAATTTCGATTAGGTTTCAAAGAGCTGTTCAGCGTTTCTAGATATTTTTGTTATAAATTGTGTGTTCGTAATAAATATTTATAAAATATTAGTTTCCTTGGTGGGTTTTCCTCGGTGGGTAAACAATTTATACGTCTCATATCAATGTAGGCATGTGTCATTATGTTTTCAAAGTGTGTACGACTGTATCAACTCGTGTAACATCTATATAATTAATGCAATCCATTTTGGTTGACGTTATATGTATATATTATTAACAATGCCATTGGTACTGCCCAGACTCCATTTTAAAGATATATCATCATTCCCAACAAAACATTTTTATTTATAAAACAATTTATTTAATGAGGGTTTGTTAAATTATTGTACTTCAAATCTTGGAGTCCATACAACATAGAAATCTTCAAAATTATCACTGTTAGGTACTGAACGTAATTTCAATGTTCCCTATTACGCAGACACAATAGCATATGTCATACTAAAAATGTGTTTTTTGTTCGATAACTTTATATCTATTGACCTTATAAATACCAAATTAAACTGCAATATTTTCGGTGTATGAGTCACGGTTATGGATCGTAAAATCGAGGTCTTCTCACGGCCTCTGTTTTCTTTACGTATAACTTTACACCGGATGATATTTGCGTAAGCATTCATATGCAACCTAAAGGTTCCAAGTAATTGTTTAAATGAGTTACGGCCATTTTGATATGTACAGCTCAATGTTATGTAACATGATGTTGATGATAATTGCAGAAATAAAATATATTGCCGTAAGCGAAACTAACAGGTTACATTTAATTTACTACAGTGTCCAATTTACATTGCACGCGTGGGATAGCCATGCTGAAGCATATGCTGTCGCACTTACTGGTCCGGTTCTTTCGCTGTGATACCACGGCTCACAGAATACTCAGCGTGAAATAGTACTTGTACTGTGTTTCGTAAAGTGAGTGAGGATATCGGAGGACCTTAAAAAGTGCCGCTTAAGTGGTGTTAAAAGCCGGCAACACAAGCAATGCGCGGACTGTGGCGCGGTTGTTCATGTGCGGCGGTGTTCTCTTACCATATAAGAGACCCACACCTGCTCCGCTGCCCGATATAGAATAAAAAAATAAAGAAATAAAATATATTGCCTTAAGCAAAACTAACAGAAAGTTACATTTAGTTTACTACAGTGTACAATTTACATTGCACCTCTAAAACGATTTCAATATAGTCTTATAAATATTGAAATCATCTCGGTCGTAAAAGATAGATACTAACCGAGTTGAAGGTGAGGCCATAATTATCTCAAATTACGTAATTCTAATTCTTGGTTTCAAAT
>DWCF01004803.1:0-15541 GCA_018230265.1 Delias oraia | reverse complement strand
TTAACGACAACTCTTTATAACGCTATAAAATGCACAGTCCCTTCAGTGTCGTTATATAGAGTTTACACTGTATTTAAATAGATACACAAACAAATTTCTCGATCATCTGGCAAACTTTGAAAGAGTTAATGTCTGTACTAGGCTCGAAACTTGTATGGCAAAATCTCCATTGCATTATAGGGTTAGTACCACAAAATAAATTAAATGTATTAATGTATATTTATAATAGAAGAATTTTATGGCAATTAATATTTTTTTGTTGATAAAAACAAAACAGAGTTTGATTATACTCTAGGATATGATTGATTGATGGATTGATTATACCCTTCAATTTATATACATATTAGAGAATTCTGTACACACAAGGAAAAGCTACACAAAAAGGTAAGCTAAAGGTACACCTTAAAGTAGGGATATATCAGTCTATGTGCTTAATTCATTATTTTTAGGTTAGGTTTGTTATAAATATATTATTGTTACAATAACTTGAATTCTCGAAAAGATAATCACATTATTGTAAAAAAAAAATTAGATGTTTTTCTTTTTTTTTATGTGCTAACTGCATTATTTTTAGGTTGGATAAGGTTTGTTATGTTAATCTTTTGTATTACATTATTGAAGTAACAATTGTTACAATAAAATTACTTTTATTATAGTAAAATTATTGTAAGCACAGCGTTCCGCGCCAACAGGATTGGCGCCAGTGACCCCTAAAATATATTTTAACCAAAAATAGTATCGGTAGATATAGAAACAAATTATCGTGTTTTAAAAGTAGCCTCTGTAAGAGAAAAAAACTCACTTCTGCAACTCCTCTTGGGTAATGTTTTTCTTCATTTCCCGAGATAGCTGGAAAAGCTTTAAAAGTGCCGCAGCATGGAAAAGACAGTGTCCAGCCTTCCAGAACACCAGCGCCAACTTTCCGTAGTAGTTTGCCATAGTCTTAGCAACCGGTGCCTTCTTTGACATATTCATCAAGTTGTGGATGTCCTCTATTGCTTTGTAGGCTTCCTGCAATATCACAAATATTTTTACTTAAGTTGAATTTGTACGCAGGCAGCATATCCGGCAGGGATATTTCCAAACCAATACGACTTGGGGACCTTCGAAAAAAGAGGAGACCAATGGCCGTGACAAGGGCTGGGATTCATAACAGTAAAAAGAATAAATTTCATCTATGTACCGAGCCTTATTAAAAAATATCATGTATTCCTATTTTACTACTTCTTTTTTATTAGCACACATAAAATCGAAGTGACGTAATTCATACAGTGCAATTTGTTTCCATGTATTATTTTATTTATTGTATATGCTTTTTTTCTGTTTCCAAGTAAATTCTGGTACCTATTATTAAAAAAAGTATATGATTTTAAATAAGACCTAACTAGCAGTATTAAAAGTATTTTGTCTAAAAATTGCAGCTATCTCATGTTAAGACAAACTAAAGGTGCACATATAATAAATTGATCATGTTATATTTGGCAAGAAAATATTGATATTTAATATTTATTTGTACAGGAAATAATTAACACATACAGTACAATATATACTGTCTGTCGCGTCAAACCCACTGTATAATCTACCTCTGAGGAATACCACTTCACAATTATTAATTAATCAGAAATGAGATTGATTTCAGAGGCTAAATCATTCAAACACAGAAGTGCCGCTTCAAGTAAAACTACAATTTTACGCGGAGTATTCTATGAGCACGTGACATCACTTCGAACGAGTCGGCTCAATTAGTGAATCAGCGTATTCTTACCATGGTTCTCCCATGGGCGCGACACTAAAACGAAACTCGCCCAGCCTGATTTTTCCAAAGATCGAATAAATTATAATTGTCGGGACCGGGATTTCAACGCGATACCTCTCGTTTCATAAAGAGGATCGCTTCTATGAGTCTCGCAAAAAATATACTAGCAGTCCTTCTAATGTGGCGTCATGTACAATTAAGCGTAATCTCTACAATACCAAAAAGAGCCCTTTCTCCTCCTTAATAGCTAATCCCAGCAACTTTCGTTCGGTTTTACACCGTGTTGAAATTTGGGCATTTTGCAAATGTAACTAAAGGAGTTTCACTTCAAAAATATTTGACATTTAATGCTTAAATAACAGAAAGTATGACAATTAAATTCTATCTAAAATATGTATACATACCTGCCACAACTCCATCTGTATAGCACTGTCAAGTTGGAAGAGACGAGTCTCCAAATTCAATTGCTGAGTTTCGGGCTTTGTTATGCTGACATTACCGGTTTGCACCTGTTATATTTACACAATAAAATCAAAATCATCAGTCTTCAACAGATATATTTTATAATAACCAGAATAAATGATTCTTTTGTATGTAAAAATCATACAGAATGATTAAGTTATGCATTGAAGTCTAGAATTTTCCAACTTATTATTCAAACTGGAATTTGTAGCAAGAGGCCTAAGTCAAACAAGCGTGGTGATGTTTCTAGATCAGATATTTTGTATATATCTATATTACTTCATCAGATATTTCGAAAACCAAAACAAAATACCTACATTAGGTTTGCAGATATCCTCCAGATGTTTGCGCAACTTATCACATAGCTTTCTAAATTCAGTTTTGCGAGAATACTTTAGGCAAAACTGAAACGCCATACGTGCTATGTCATGATACAGAGTCTCTACATGTGCATTGGTACGAAGAAGCTCAAGACACTGGCAGTAGGACTCCCAAAGGAATTTTACCTGAAGTTAAAAAATATGGTTATGATTAATAAAAATTTTATAAGTTAGATTAGTAAGATGAACCAGTTTTCTTTATAAAAGTACTAGCATTTCAGTGCAAAAAAGCTTAGTATATTGAAAAAATAAATTATTTTTCATGTCATCACAACTAGTTAAATTATTCAATCAAAGTATAGAAATAATTTGCTTAGCTATTTATATACATACAGTACTTTTGACTATAATAAATTAATAGATTATAAATCTTTATTATGTTGAATATATATTTCTAAAGAATGTTATATTGACAAAGATTTGTGCAGGTAATAATTAACACAAATAGTGCATTATACACTGTTTGTCGCGTCACACCCACTTAATAATCTTCCTCTGAGGCCTACCATTTCATAATTATTAATTAATCAGAAATGGGATTTATTTCAGAGGCTTATTTATCTAGAAAAATTTAATTAAAATGAGCAAGCAGAAAATACATCTATTATCCTTTCACTAACCTATTTATATATAGATACAATATCTAAATCATGGTTTTCTATTATTGTCTTGCATGTTTTTTTATAACTTTTCAGTGCTACTTACCCAGGGTGTCAGTATAGTTCTATCAGAACGGTCCTGAGCGTCTTCTCCTGATACAGCACTGAGTAGTATACTCTCTGGAGTAGCTAAATTATCCAGATCATCAGTATCTATAACGGCTTGAGTTGACTGTTCTCGGGCAGCTTCTGTGCGCTCCTCTGCCATTCGTAAGTAGCCCCTACAATGTAAATTGTTTAGAAAATGTATGTCATTTATATAAGTTATTAACAAAAGATAGTACCCAAAGTTTTAAATTAGTACTGTCCTAATTATGATCAAAAAAACAAACCTATCAACAAAACTCAACAGGGTCTTGAATTATCCTTTTATAAGTTATCAATATTACTTAATAAAACATATAATACTGACCTTATAACCTGTTCTAAAGATCCAACATTCACGGATTGGAACATATTACGATACTGGAAAAGCCCTTCTTTAGCTATATGAGATTTTCGAAGATCAACACAAAGCTCCAGATATTTGAACATTATGGGCTCTAAAACGGATTCTGACCAATTATAAGCCCATTTCTTATTCCTAAACACTTCTTGTAAAGTGTCCAGAGCCCTAGCGGGCTTGTCCAGGTCCATAAACTCTGAAAAATTACACATGAAAATAACCTAATCTGCATTTAAGTAATGTTATTTGTATACGAAATCTAATTACATGAGAACTTATGATAATTTAAAAAATCAAAATTCATCTATAATACAATATAATAGGAAAAAATTAATAGATTTGTGACGAAACCGTGGTCATTTACTATTCGTGCAACGTGGTAAGATAACATAATATTACACACACCATTTGCCCGTTTGAGAGCATTCTCCGGTCTTTGACCATATCTCGCCATGATATCCTAGCACTGATCAATTCATTAACTCAATATTTACACAAAATAATGACTGCTGAGGAATAATATAAAATTATCCCTCTCACCGGCAGCGACCCGTAATTATGACACAGATCAAAATGGCCGACAATTATGGAATTTTTTTTGCCAAAATCAATAGCATATTGTATATTGTATGTTATCTATGTACATTTTGTTATAGTCTGTTAAGGGCATAGAAAAGATGGTGCGTTCCACTAGAAGCTCAAAACGCTCAAAATACTCACTAAGCTCACTTTTGTGAGCGTTGTAGCTAAGTGGTTTTATAAGTCCATGAAGCGAGAGATATCGGACTAGAATCCCGACCCGGACAATTATAAATTAATTTATAATTTATTCGGTCTCTGGAAGGGATTGTCAGTGACAGTGTCAGTGACACCCATGGGAGAGCTATAATTGGGCCGACTCGTCCAAAGCGATAGAAAGTCGGTATCGCAACCAATGCGCGGACTGTGGTAAAAAATGATGACCACGATCGTTGTGATCGCAGTAAAAACGTCACTACTGAGTCATAACTTTTACGCATACCAAGCTCACAACGACCCATCCAAAAAAGGAGGATTGAGATAAGAAGGGTCGTTACGTCATTTTCGAGCAACGTAGTGAAACTAGTTACTTTTTTGGTGACACCTGATGTATAAGTAGTGTTTTCTGTAACTAGCTATTTCTATTCTGCTATCGTGCATAAATACATGCATCAACAAGTTTTGTGAGTAACTATGTATATTATACACGAGACGAAACTAGATTATATTATAACTGTTTTGTGTTTAAAACTATAGAATTAAATAAATAAACTTCCCTTTTTGCTTTATTCAAGCTTAGGACTGACTGCATTCATATTATATTTACCCTAAATTAAAATATACAACAAACAGATTAAATAGTTTTATTTCACTTTTAATTCAAAACAATGTTTCCTGGAATCGCGAGAAATTATTTACAAACAAGGGTCATTCGAATTTATTATATATATGTATGTATAAAGCTAAGTAAAAAAATTAAACGTAAGCCATAACTATTTCACAGCTGTTTTGTTTCTGTCTTATACCACGGCACATGCGCGTTCGGATTTATTAGTGTCTCCCGCTCTCGCCTACTAGGACATTTTCGATTTGGCATCTCTTACGCTCGGGCCGTAGCTAGGCACAGTGTGAAAGAAATGAAACATGTTTCATTTAATACTATGCTCTACCGAAAGAAGCTGGTTTCAATGAGACTCGAAAGTCAAAACTAGTGTTTCAGCTACACATCGAGTAGTCGGTTATTTTATCTACCAATTTTATTTTTATAATTGTTATCTAAATAAAGAACATAACATGTGTGTGAAGTGTAAGTTAAGAAAATATGAGTATTTTAAGCGTTGTGAGCGTGTAGTGGAACTCACCCTTTAGTAAATTTTTTAAAACAAATTAAAATTGACAACTTGTACCAGTAACCGACAAGTTGACAATATCGGTTTAAGGGAGTAATTATTGTAATTTATATAATATTTACAAATATAAAACTCATTAGTCACTACTCATTAGCAAGCTACCTACAATTTATTACCACCAACCAATGTATTATTTAATACTGAATTTTAGTTGATTGAAATAAAATGGAGATTCAAATAAAAGTAGTGCTCTTTGGGAGAACTTTTATGATATTTTATATTACCGAAGATCATATCATTGTTCCTGAAGAAAATCACGATTTAACGTTATTTAAATCCTGTGATAACATAAAAATTGAGAAAAGCTCTAACACAGAAGACAGAAAATTACACTGTAAGAGAGTCAAGTTTAATGTATCTGCTTTATTTCTACAACCTTTTCTAGAAATATGTACAAATTCTAAAAATTTTAGAGGAAATGTAACTAGTAAAATGCTGGAATTAAGCAGTATTAAATGTGAAATCTTTATTAAGTTAAAACTTGAACCGCCTGATAAAGAAATCGTAGATTATGTTTGGTATGTATCAATCCAAAAAAAATGTAACTAGTGGTCATAATATTTATAAACTTTTCTAAGTTGTCATAACTTTCTTTCAGGAATGAAAAAATCTTGTATTTATTATGGAGTAGAATGGAAATAGAACATGCTTTTGCATGGTTATCTACATTAGGAGGTGCTTACTCTGCATTGGGTGACTACTTTGACCATTGTGTAAGTGTTGTTATTGTTTAAAAACAAATAATCATCAAATATTAGTATATACAGTGTAAACTCTATATAACGACACAGAAGGGACTGTGCATTTTATAGCGTTATAAAGAGTTGTCGTTAAATAGAGAGAAGAAAAGGTGGATGGAAGATAAGCTAAACCAACTAAAGCCAATTGATTTCGACCCTTTAGGGAGTTTGTCGTTAAATCTAGGGACGTTACATGGAATTTACACTGTATTTATCTTCAAGTTATTATTACAGGCTGAAGAAGCAGGCAGAATTTCAGTAAGACAGTACAAGCTTTCAAAAATTCTTGGCGATGATAGTCTCGCCGCTAGAAGTAAACTCTATTCAGCACTGGCATTTTCACAAAAGGGATACCTTAAATTGTCACGAAAAATTGTTAGAGAAGTTGCAGAATTTTCCAGAATTACAAATGATAAACGTTTAAATAAAATGTGTCAAGGTGTATGGGTAAAACTGAAATATCTACGACTGTTAAAAGAAATGAAAGACAATTGTAAGATTGCAAGTGTAAATAAATAAATTTTTTAATGGTTACTGGCTTTATATTTGGAAAATACTATAAACATACCAAATGATTTTTAATATTCTATTTAGATGAAGTAATTTATTCCATAAGTAATAAGGACTAAAAACATTTTTTAAATAAATAAAATAATAAAAATTTAAAGTTAGTTACCACATGTACTTAAAATTAATTTTTTGTAATTTATATTTGTTTTTTAATGAAGTTCTCTTTTATTATGATCTTTCTGAAAGTTGTATTAATGTTTTGTAGTGATTTTTGCTTCATGTGTACTCTTTTATTTTCTGTATAACCTTTTTTACACAAGATTTTCGGGAGATATGTTGATCTTCATTTTTAGCCCTGTCCTATCATACAAAACTACATTAAATAATTTAACATATATATTTATTTATTTAGGAGACTTGGTTAGGAATACTAACAATATTATGATTGAGTATTGACATACTGATAAGTATTTACCTTGGAAGTAAATAATTAAATAAATTGAAACAGGTGCAATAATGCATCAGCCTATAATGTTATAAGGGATTACAGTATTATTAAGGCATATAAAAAATTTGGTCTATTGACAAGAAAATTTTGTAGTTTATATATATGATATGCCTAACCAGTAACTAGGAAAAATCTATATTTTAGCAAACCAACATAAGAATTACCAATCACGTTCGGGCATACGTGATCATCATTTTAACTCCGCGGAACTAGGAAGTTGATACAAAGGAAAACTGCTTTAGGAATAGCAACAGTTCTGTTGAGTACATAAAAGACAGCACCTTATGTACGTCACAGCGAAGGCTCAAAAAAAATTGACATACAATAGTAGGTAAGTCTTGTTTACTGTTGTGAGAACAGAGTAGATCCTGAGGTAAATTAGCTAATGTCCGTTTGAGTGATCGATAGTCAAATTGAATTTTGAACTGGGCAAAACATAAGACTTATGATGACTGTAAATTAGAATATACATATTTATTTAATAAAGGTTTTATATAAATAAATATCTTCTCAATATTATTTGTAATTACATGTGCGATACCCAAACTAAAACCTCATGATATACAACCAAATCCAAAGTACCAATAGCCTGTCCGCCCAAGCAGGCCCATCAGAGTCCACACTAGGTTTTCAAGCCAAGGAGTCCAGACTCCAGACCATGAGATTCATTCTTGGCCATACGTATCCAAAAATACACAACCTAAGTCTAGCCTATACACAGCACCTAGATTGGGTCACCATGCATTTTTTATTATTATTGTATAGCTGACAACAGAGCAGGTGGGTCTCTTATATGGTAAGAAAACACCGATATGCCTCGCCTTAGTAGATTAGTAGGCTTATAAGATTAAGTGATCTAGCTAAGTAGATATGAGGCCCTTAATAATATTAATTATCCCATGAACTATTGAAAAAAAGAGTAATTTAATGGCAGCTTTCCTAAATGTCGTAGGCAAAGACGCGTCAAAATTTGGTATATCTCTCCGCTTGCGCAAGATAAATGGTATTTGCATAGCTATACGACATTTAAGTTATGGCAGTGACCATTATAATATCTGTTTAGAGTCTTATGTACATAATGGTTTTGTTCCATAATCCAGAATTCTGAGCTCAACACAAGATTCTCATGCCTATTTCTCGATACTTAGTAACGCTAGAAATTTGTATAGTAATGACATAAGTTGTGTCGTTACGATGGCACATATAACAAAAGTCATTTCCATAGACTACTATATGATGATGTCGAGATAAAAAGCGGGAGACTTTTTGACAATAATTCATAGAAAAGAAATCCTTGGACTCCTTATTAAATAAGACTGCTTTCTTTATCTAGCATAGAGAAAACCTAAATGTCAACACTTGACAAGATGTCATTATATTGTTTTTTATTAGAAAAATAATTATTTTAGGAATTATTAATTTATATTGTACACATAATTGTTAGTTTATGAGACTAGAAGTAATTGCTTTAAAATTAGTTTTTTTGATTATACAGAGAAAAGCAATTGAGCTTTTACTTTCTTGAAAAAACTAAAAAATAACATGATATATGAAAGAATTCTCACTTTTTATGCTATAACCGACAATGGAGCAGGTAGGTCTTCTATGTGCTAAGAGAACACCTTCGCCTATAGACATCCGCGCCACAGTCCGCGCATTGTTTGTGTTGCAGGCATTTTACGTTAATTAAGCGGCATTTTTAAGTAACAATAAGCGAAACACAGTAGAAGGACCGTTTCAAGTACAACTACCATTTCGCGTTGAGTATTCTGTGAGCCCGTTCACTTCGGACGAGCCGGCCCAAGTAGTGCGTCCGCATATGCTTCAACATGGCTCTTGCACGGGTGCGACAGTATTAGGACATTCGCCCGGCCACTGTCAAGCCCTTCCAGAGACCGAATAAATTATAAATTAAATTATAATAATTGTCCGAACCGGGATTCGTACCCGATACCTCTTGCTTCATGGTAGATTTATTAAACCACTTAGCTACGAGACTTTCATAATTGTTAAAGAATTCTCACTTGTACAGTAATACGTGTGTTTAATAAAGTAACGGAATATATGAGAATGTAAACATCCAGAAAACAATGGATGAAATACCTTGTGAAGCGACAAGCGAGTTCATCTTCACACTGAACACATATTATTGTTCATAATTCACGGAAATGACATTCAATATTATTATAACCGCCATGAGAAATATTTTTAATACTTGATTTTTCGTTTAGGGTGTGAAGTATCGAATAAGGTCTTTGTAATATATTATTTTTTTTAATTATGAAATAATTTATAACTAGTAGGTTTTGTAAAACTGTTTCCTTTTAACGTACCTATACCTACTCACAGAATACCAGTCAGAAATTATTGTGGTTGCTGTATGTGTGAGGATATTGTAGGCCCTCAAGATATTGCTGATGAAATGGTGTAAAAATCCGGCAACACAACCAAGCGCGGGTTGCATCGTGGTTGACCAAAATTGACGGTGATAAATTATTATCAGGGAACCCACTGGCTGTCATTTATATAATAAAATAATATATTGTTACAGATTTATTATAAAATAATATAACTAATTTAAACGAAAGTGGCAGCTTTTATTTAAATAACCATTATCAATTATCTATAAGTTTAACAGTTCACTGCCAAACACGTAAAAATTATAGCACCTTGATATTATTGCGATGGGTGTTCAAAATAATTTATT
Source organism: Delias oraia (assembly GCA_018230265.1). Taxonomy (NCBI): domain Eukaryota; kingdom Metazoa; phylum Arthropoda; class Insecta; order Lepidoptera; family Pieridae; genus Delias; species Delias oraia. The sequence goes on along the minus strand of DWCF01004803.1, from coordinate 5,446 downwards.
CCACAGTAGGATTATAAATGAATATTTTGATACATCAGCCATGCATTTTTAGAAATAAAACAGAATAGTCGTAGAATTAACACTTATCTTTTATTTTTATATGTATAAGTCAGAGTTTCTTAAAATAAGTTCCATGATTCAAAGCGTGAGGACTTGAGGAGTGCACTAATATTTCATACTTAAGTATATATCTATCAAAATTAGTATATTTTTTAAAATTCTATAGCCGACAATGGAACAGGTGGGTGGGTCTCCTATTTGGTAAGAGTACCAGTTCTGTCTTAAATTTTTAACAATACCTCGTAATTTCTAATTAATTAAATACAATTCTAAAAGAAATTTTAAGTATATTGTTCTTGTATATTTTGTTTCGGTGAGTTAGGAAGGATATCAGAGGTGAGTAAATATTTAAAAATTAAAAGTTTTTCGCTTCTAGTGTTTTAATTTTTAAAAAAAGATCTCATTTTATAAATAATTCAAACTGTCCACATTTACTGGCGTTTAAATAATTTGGAAATAGATATGTATTCTGAAATATTTATTTTATTATTATTCTATATCGGACAAGGGAGCTAGTGGGTCTTCTATATGGTAACAGCACACCGCCGCCAATGAACAACCGCGCCACAGTCCGCGCATTGAATGTGTTGCCGGCTTTTTACGCTGCTTAAGCGGCAGTTTTAAGGGCCTCCGATATCCACACTCACTCTGCGAAACACATTCCTTCGTATCACCTCGAACGAGGCGGCCCAATATGTGCGTCAGCACGCTTCAGCATGGCTCTCCCACTACCTATCCTTCTAATTAATATTAAGTGTTAGTGCCTGAATGTAATGAGACTAGCATTAAAGTAGCTATTTAATAAAATGCTTACTTTTTCCTACAATATTCTTGCGACAAAGGTCTATAGAGCTTTTTGAATTCAGTCCAGTAATCTGTGATTAAAAATTTAAAACCTAATATAAATTGTTAACATATAACCTTTTAACTGGGAACCAGCTGTCTCTTCAAGGACAACTGGTTTGTACCCTTTGTTCTTAGTTGTAACTTATAACATAAAACGTATTTATTTTAAACCCGAAAGATATTGTATGTGAAATGAAAATATTTGTTGGAAGTTTTTCATATGCTGTTAATACCGAACTGAATACCATATATTAAGCTAGATATGTGTTTGTTTTTTTTTAAATTATATAGAGATATGTATAAAAAAACAAAAAGTGTTTCCAAAAAGGTTTTACTGAATTACTTGAATATAATAGACTTGTTTAATTAATTAATATGTTGTTGAAATAAAAGCATCTATTGCAATATTTTATTTGATTTTGTCCTGCGAGACATATTCATTTCTTAATGAACACGAAATAATTTCAACAATTTTTTGCTCCTTTTGAGAAAGCAAAAGTGAAAGGACAAATCCATAGCAATGAAACTCGTATGCACGGCAAAGGTTTACGCTGCCTTGGTAAATAAATCTAGTGCCCTAGATTTATAATTGCTATATTATCAGTACGGAATAACCCTACGCAATGAAATCCCAATGAAATTGTAAACCAAAGACAATAAAGAAACTTTTTACTACATTGTACAAGTGACAGTTACAAAAACGCGGTCGTTTGAGAAAGTTATTTACTTTTTTTCAACAGTTCAACAGTTGATTGGTGGCCGTCGCTAAGGTAAGGCGTATGCGCTGTTAAATAAGAAAACCAGTTCCGTGTTGTGATTAAGTTGAATTCTTAAAAAGAAAGTGGTGTGGAAATTTATAATAGTGGATACGAGAAGGCCTAAATATGAAAGTAAGTTAACTTTGTTGTTTCTAAAATGACTATATTAACGATTGTCGTGTAGAAGTAAATTGATTTTGAGCAATTATTAATTTAATTTTAGGAAATACTGTTTAAGTCATTAACAAATTCTTTACGAGTAATTTATATAATAATTATTACTACATTTATTAAGAACTTGAAAAGTAAAAGTGTTTTATAAAGAATGAATATTGTTTAGTTAAAATCATTTTTAGGAAGTGCAAATATTCAGCATTGGATTGATTAAAAACTAATTATACTGCCATTCGAGAGTCAATTTGCAAATGTAATATCAAAATCAAAAGGACAACAAAGCAACTTAGAACGTTTTTAAAGGCGAAAGTTATAGTTGTAGTGTTTGTAACACACCAGTTCTGAGAACAGTTAATAAATTTTAATTATTTTACAACAATTCTTAACACATTAGGAACTTGAACTATTGACGTCAAATTACTTAGCGATAGTATCATTTAAGTATTCCTCAATTTTTTTTGTAGTATGTACAATAAATCTCTTCTTACAATATTAAAATAAAATAAAAATGGAATAATAAATTTTTTACAACTTAAGTTATATTGTAGCGGACAATGGAGCAGATGGGTCTCCATTATGGTAAGAGAACACCGCTGCCCATTGACAACCGCACCACATTCAGCGAATTGGTTGTGTTGCCGGCTTTTTACCTTTTAACTTTCATGAGATCGTCTTTCTATCGTGTGGCGAGACGTCCCATTCTGCGTTTCCCGGTACGCGGTCGCCACTTGAGATCCTGTCTTCCCCATCGGTTGTCAGTTCATCAATCGATGTGGCCAGCCCATTTCCACTTCAATTTAGTATATTGCCAATATTAAGGTATTAACATGTTATAATCGTGATCATTTTCGGCGCATTAAAATATTACGCATTAATAACAAAGTACCTTTTAAATTGATGGACATTAGTGTATAGATTAACTTATATTAACCTCGTTTTCTAATAAATTGCATTAAAATTGCCTAGAAGCGTTTATAAGTAATATAGGTGGGTAAAATATGGCTGGAAATGACAGAAATGAAGTTCTTTGATCGATGACTGGTATCTTAACAAATACCCCTGGGAGAGCCTTGCTGAAGCATGCTAACGCACTACTTGGGCCGGATCGTCCGAAGTGATAGCACGGTATCACTATGTACACTGAATACTCAGCGTGAAACGATACTTGTAATGTGTTTCGTAGAGTGACTGAGGATATCGGAGGCCTTTAAAAGTGCCGGCTAAGCGGCTTTAAAACAGCCGGCAACACAATCAATGCGCGGAATGTGGTGCGGTTTTTCATTTGTGCGGTGTGCTCTTACCATATAGAAGACCCACCAGCTCCCTTGCCCGCTATAGAATAATAATAAAATAAATATTTCAGAATACATATCTATTTCCAAATTATTTAAAGGCCAATAAATATGGACAGTTTGAATTATTTATAAAATGAGATCTTTTTTTAAAAATTAAAACATTAGAAGCGAAAAACTTTTAATTTTTAAATATTTATTTATATATATTTTAAACATTTTTTATATATATCCTTACTAACTCACCGAAACAAAAAGTACAAGAACAATATACTTAAAATTTCTTTTAGAATTGTATTTAATTAATTAGAAATGACGAGGTATTGTTAAATATTTAAGACAGAACTGTTTCGTGTTCATAGCCTCGTTGGTATGTAGAAAATCGCCTTATAAATGTTGGGAGTCGTAAGAACTGTGTTCTTGAACTCATATATACAGCTATGCTAATAATAGATAGTGCTGAAGTTTGTTTAGGGGATAATCTCTCGATCTATTTAACTGTTCTTGAAAATTCTTTCACCAATGAGAGCCTTGTAGCTTAATGGTTTTTAAAGTGTACTAAGAAGCGACAGATATCGCGTTCCAATCCCGGTCCGGATAATTCTAATTTATGATTTATTCGGTCTCTGGAAGAGCTTGTGGCCGGGCGAGTGTCTTAATATTGTTGAACCCGTGGGAGAGCCATGCTGAAGCATGCTGACGCACTAATGGGGCCGGCTCGGTTAGTAATACCACGGATTCACAGAATCAGTGTGAAACGGTACTACTAATGTGCTGGTCGACCTTATTAGAATACCTTAGCAGGAATACTATCACAGTGTAGAGATTATCACAATTAGAGTAAGGGTCACTGAATATTGTGTTGTAATGGTATAAGTTTTAAAATAAATCATTGGTGATATGTTACAAATCGATCTGCTACAGCCTAGAAAAGCGACAATGTGAAGTAAAAAAGGCGTTCTAAACGAAACAATATATTCTCATGTGAAATCTTAATTCATTGTGATAAAACAATTACGAAGAAAGCGTTTCATTGACGGCCTTTGGACTTGTGTTTCACCAGACAAATGCAAATATCACGTTTCAGGAGTTACGAAATATTATTCTGAAAAAGTTTGGCTGTACTTTGTATGCATGGCAAGCAATTACTAGGCAAAGGCTATGTTAATATGGAATGACCTCGCTAGTCAACGGCTACTTGATTTATGAAGCCAGGTTTCTTATGGCAACGGTGGCAAGCGAACAGGAGGCTCTCCTAGGATACGCCAAAATCGACATAAAACCTATAATTTCTCCTGCTTATGTAGAATACTATACTACATATGTAGAATAAGCGGTCCTCCGCCCGTGGACTCCTCTAGGCCTTGCAGGCTCATGAGTGTGTTGTCGATCTTAAGAGTATAGGTAGCTGGGCATATCCATGAGTGGTAGACCGCTAATACAAGGTGAGCCGCTCATTTCATGCTGCCTCCGTCTTTATAAAAATAATAAGCTATGGAGGGAGGGATAGGTTTTATGTCAATTTTGACAGCTGTCAATTAAAAAACCAACCCAATTAATAATTTATATATCATATTAATGTACACAAACTGTTAGTAGGTTATATCGTCATTCTGATAAGATCTTCTAATTATGGTACTACTGTTAAATTTAATTCACGTTGAACTTTGAATGAATAATAGACAAATGATTTATCAAAACATATTAAATTCATCTTAATTGCGGAAACTTATATTAATGTGGGACTATTTTTTTTATTTAAAGTAGCTACATAATATAAGCTTAAGACGACGTATATACATTATAAAAACAAATCAATAAATTTAAACCCCGATGGTTTAAATAATAACACACAAAATGCTCAACGTGAAACGGTACTTGTACTATGTTTCGCTGAGTGAATGAGGATATCCGAGGCCCTTAACAGTGCCGCTTAAGCGGCGCAATTAGCCGGTAACACAACCAAAGCGCGGCCTGTGGCATAGTTGATAATCGGCGGCGATGTTCTCTTACCATATAGGAGACCCACCTGCTCAGTTTTCCGCTATACTAAAAAAAGTGATAGTCTTATCTGTATGAGTAATATATATTAACTGGGTGATCTTCACGTATTGCAAATATGCACAAATATACACGTAATATAATGTCCGTGTGTGTTACCGGATCAGAATAGTAGCACTCCAAGTCTTCCTATTGGGATGTTGTAAGAGGCGACTAAAGGTCACTTCACCGAAGGGTGTGAAAGCGTGTGTGAAGCAGCCTCCGAGTACTGGAGATGCTCTGCGATAACCAACCCGCCTGCCAAGCGTGGTGATT
>DWCF01004802.1:0-15541 GCA_018230265.1 Delias oraia | reverse complement strand
AATCAAAATTCAAACATAGTTCAATAATACTTACAGGTTACCCGAAAGTATTTTTTGCAAAGTAACTTTTTCATATAGGTTATACAAGTTATGTACCCTAGAAAAGCCTGCTCGTTTGCCACCGTTTCCATAAAAGAAATATTGTATAAAGTGAAAAGTCGTATTTACTATCAATTTTTCTTTCAGTGAAAAGGAAAAACAAAACTAAGCAAGTGATTGATTTCGGTCATATATCTCAATACCACTCTTTTATGTGTGCATGCTTGCCTCTGACCGCGACTCCGAACATAAATATTGCAATAATAGGTCTTGGAGGTGGTGGTCTTTGTATGTTTCTCAAAAAATGTTATCCAAAATCGAAGATTACTGCAGTGGACTTGGATCCAGCGATGCTTGAAGTTGCCAAAAATCAATTTGAATTAAATATAAATGAACAGTTGAATATTCAAATTAAAGATGGCTTGAATTTTTTGAAAGATGAAGCTGAGAATGGTATGTTGCTTATTTTGTCACTTCTGATATTGCCTTTTTTTATAGTATAGCGAGGCAACGGAGCAGGTGGGTCTCCCATATGGTAAGAGAATACCGTTTCACGTTGAGTATTCTGTGAGTGTTCCCTTATTTATGTATATATTCCATTCAAAATTTCCAATTAAAAATATAATCTATTATAACATTCATTTTTTCTTTGTATCTCACAGAATCTAATAAATTAATCCAATTGTAAGTTGATCTCTTGTAGGTCATGATGTTTTTGGAGACAAGATGTACCGATTTAAGCTGATAAATATAATTATTTAACAATTTTTCATGTTTCACACATTAAAACTGTTCTTATATTATTCTTGTTGTATTAGTTTTTGTGATTGTGAACATGCTCTATGTGGTTATAATATAATAACAACCAAATAATATATAAAAATCATTGCCACTTTTCAAGAACGGAGATCCTGTATAAACCAAATGTATAGCTTTGTTTGGACTTTGACAAAATCTTTCGAGCTGTTTTTCATTTGTCTCATTTTTTGTAACAAAATAATTCAATATATGGCGGATAATTTTTTAAATGGGGATCTTGCTGTCAAATCGAAACTGTATTCGTAGTGAACGAGTGAAGCACGTATCGGGTCTCTTGTACCTTATAAACACAAAATAAGTTCTTTAGCTAATGTCAAAGCTAATTTATTTTAGTGGTAGCATTTAACTTTTGGTGGATTTTATGAAATCATTGGCCTAATAAACAAAGTTCTAATTTTTAGTTTTCAATTTCAGATGCTCAATACAACTGCGTGATGTTCGACGTAGACAGCAAGGATAGAAGCCTCGGCCTCTCCTGTCCACCGCAACAGTTCCTGCAAGACGAATCACTGAATCACGTCCAAAGGATACTTAAAATCGATGGTAATATGTGTAAAATATTCTTAATTATGTTTAATATTTGAGAGCCTCGTAGCTTAATGGTTTTAAAAGTTTACCATGAAGCGAGAGGTGTCGGGTTCGACTCCCGGTCCGGACTATTATATATTCATTTATAGTTTATTCGGTCTCTGAAAAGGCTTTACAGTGGCCAGGCTAGTGTCTTAATAAAGTCGCCTCCACGGGAGAGCAATGCTGACGCACAAATTGGGCCGGCTTGTCTGACGTGATACCACGGGCTCACAGAATACTCAGCGTGAAATGCGAGTTACACTTGAAACGGTACTATTACTGTGTTACGCTGAGTTAGTGTGGATATCGGAGCGGCGTAAAACAACAATGCGCGGACTGCGGCGCGGTTGTCAATGGGCGGCGGTGTTCTCTTATCATATAGGAGGCACACCTGCACTGTTGTCCGCTATATCATATAAACAAGGCAGTTTATTCTTCTGGGCAATACATCTAGAATTGCGCATGTTCAATTTGCTAAGATTATTAAAGTTCGGATTTGGTTGTTATCGCGTTTCTGGCAGTCGCCCTTAGCTCTTCGTAAGTTATGTCTGCTTTCCAACCTAGTAAAATTATAATAACTTACATACTTATTGTACATACAACTGCTTCCTTTGTTTAGTAAACTATTTTTTATTGTAAATCAGTTTTAATATTGTTTATCAAAGTAAATAATAATAGAAAAATCGGTGTAATAAATTCATCTTCAACTTATCTATATAATTCACATAATTACCTACATTTTATTAAAAGAAGTTAAAATTTAATTTACATAATTTTGTTTGAAGATAGTTTCCTTTCATAATTTAGTTTATTTTGTTGCGTTCTATGAAATGTGATTTTTTAAAGTAACTATAAAAAATATTTTATATTTTTGCAGGTCACCTCGTTCTGAATTTAGTCTGTCGGGATAAAAGTATACAGGAGAAAATTATGGATACATTAAAAACACATTTTAAACACATAGCTTCTATTAAATTATATGAAGAAGTAAATGAAATTATTTTTGCTACAAATTCTAGCACTGGTTACAATATGGATCTCATGGAAACAGCTGCGAAGAACTTAAATGTCAGTGCGCGAGAGCATAATTTAGTTAGGATTAAGTGTGTAGATTTAAAAGATTTTTTGCAATCTATCACTATTTTAACATAGAAAATTTCAAACAATATTGTTGTATATAAAAGTTTAATAAATTTATATGTAAGTAAAATAACTGTATTTTTTATATATATAATGACTTATCAACCAAGAGTTATTATCCATATATTCAATGTATGTATTTTTAAATGTCACCAATCTATAGAGATCCAAGTACCAATGCTGCCAGTATTTTTTTTTATAATATAGCTAACAATGGAGCAGGTGGGTATCTTCTATGGTAAGAGAACACCGTCGCCCATGGACAACCACGCCACAGTACGCGCAATGGATGTGTTGCCGGCTTTTTACGCCGCTTTTAAGGGACTTCGATATCTTCACTCTGCTAAACACAGTACAAGTACCGATTCACGCCTTCACGTTTTTATTCTGTAAGGCCGTGGTATCACTTCGGACGAGCCAGCCCAATTTGTGCTTCAGCATGGTTCTCCCACGGCTGAGTAAGCTCATAGGTTATTAGAATACCTTCCCAGTAAAGTCATAGATGTTAATTAAACAACAAAAATTTAAATATAACGCATTTAATGCCATTTCTTTGAATTTGCGGTTCACTCGACTAGCGTCCATCATCAATTTATCCAACTCAATAACACAATGTAACAATTAGGCTTCATTTATCACAATTGGCACCTACGCAGCTCTAACATTCATACAAATATTATACAATAATTTAAACAATAATTACATTTACAATGAAATAAATTACAATAGCCGATACGAGTATGCTATAATAGCAATAATAGAAACATGATTTTTAAACTCTAAAACACTTTTTTAAGAATATTCTTTAAACTTTTTTTCTTTTTACCATTTTCACTGTACTGTGGTCCATTTTGTGAAATATCAGTAGATTCTGACCATAGACTACCAGTTGGAGACTCCGACGCAGCCTTTTTACCATTAAAAATAGGTTCGATTGTCCGCATAATAGGACTGGGTGTGCTCCTAAGGCTTTGTCTGTTTAAAGTTCTTAAGAAAGCAGGAGATGAGAGCCTCCTCGTTTTCAGAGTCTTGTTCTTCAAGTTGTTGAAGAAAGACCCATTAGTTTTTGGTACCTGTTTCTTACTTACATCATTAAATTCTACTGGTTCTGGTATAGGAGCAAAGTATTCGTTAGCGTCCAATGTTATTGGATTCTCATCTAGCTTTCTTATTTCTTCGTGATTGGGGTTGCTTGATTCTGGTTCTATGTGTTGATATACTGACACTTTTCGTCTTCTGTTTTTTTTTGCTACCTGCCATTCTCCATTTTCATGCGCTTTTTCAACATCTTCAGTAGATTGTCTTGCAATTTGAAAAGCTTCTTCGCTAGGCCGCCTTTTCTTTGCAGCAGGTGTGGCATGCCCACTTACTCCTTCAACTGAGCGTCTCCTTAATTTTTCTTGCTTTTTTTTTGTCTTTTTTGGTATGTTTACTAAAACAGGATCAGATTTCCTATATTTTGTTAAGTAGTATATAATTCCTGTGATTATAATTATTTGAAAAATAATAAATTTGAAGAATGTTACGTTGCCAAACCAACTATCACGCTCTTCCATGAGTAGTTCCATAGTAATCGTCATTCTTGCGAGCTGTTCTTGCAAGTTGGTCATTTGATCTAAGTACTTCTGTTCTCGTTCGTTGCTCTTCTTTCTTTCTTCTGTCATCTGTACCATCGTTTTCTCGAAGGATTTCTGCATTTCCTCAACCTGTTTCTTGTATCGTCTGCTCAACTCTTCTAAATACTGACCTGAGAGAGACATGTTGCGCTCGAGTGTCTGAAATCAAAACAAATGTTATTGTTATAAATTTTTTTAAATATCAATCATATTATTTTCTATGTAATATAATATTTTTTTTCAGTATAATCTGAATTTGTTTTACGAACTAAATTCTCAACAAAAATAGATTTTAAAGACACCCTAATTTTAAGATGATTTAGTCGTAAAATCATGTCTACCTAACAGCTTCGTTTCTCGCGTGAATAATTTTAAACTTACAAAAATCTAAGACGAAATCTTAAATACGCACCTTAACTCTATTTGACAGTCGCAGAAAAACAGATTCCTTCTGGATAGTAGACTGGGCCTGGTTCTGACTAACAGAGTTTTGACCCCCTGGGTGTGGATCAACAGCCATCTGATCTAAATCTGATATAAAGCTGTCGCTATCAATAGCAACACTTGGATCACTGATATCCTCCCCATTGTATGTTAAATCTTTGGTTTTCTCCAACAATACATCAGGCTTAACGTATTTAGCATCAGATTTCTGTGTTGGTTCTTGTTTTTCCGAATCAATTATGTCCATATTTTTGTTATCGATTAATGTGTCCTCTTGGGTAACAGGTGCTACAGTTTCTTCTAATATTTCGACTACATCATTTTTATTATCGTCTTTTTTGTCTTCTTTTATTTCTATAGATGCGCTATCATTTTTTTCTTCAGGTACTGTAGGTTTCTCATCTAATGGCAAGGATTCACTGTCATCGATTTCAGTCGTTTTGTCTACAGTTGGTTTGCCAAGTTCTTCGTTTATTCCGCTATAATTTTGCGCCGTTTCATCCACAGTTACATTAGAGATTACATTCAATTCTGACTCAAAACTCGTATTGAGAACAACCTTCTTTTCCTTAATAGCGAGGATGTTGCATAACGCGGCCAAATATTTCGGTGGAAATAAAGCATTCATGTATGCTACGCGTTCCTCTCCAAATTCAATAGTCTTTGTACTTTTAAAATCTAAACCGAACTGCTGACATATGGCAGTACATTTTAACGTATCCCTAAGGAAAACAGTTCGCACTAAATTTGTTAACTTGTCTGAGCTACAACTAAGAAGTTCATACACTTCACTGTAAAGAGTGTCACTACAATTATCACAAACTATAATATGGCTGGGAGAGCAACAGCGTTTGTACACTTTGTCCGACAATGTATCGTTTTGTTCACTAGACACATTTTTAGGAACTTCCGTTTTGAAAGCTTGGGCAGCTTTCTTAACGATGGACATTACCGCATCTCTGGCAGACCCAAACAAATTTTTTGATGGTTCGGTTTCGGCCGTTGGTATATCAGGAACATCTATTATTTCATCGTCTTCATCATCATCAATATGAGCTGAATGTTGAGAGCTTTCTTTCTCTAGGACCTCAAACTCCGATGTACCATAAACCTTAAAGAGTGATATTGGGCAGTAATGTTCAGAACCGTGATGTGAAAGCATTTCGACTTTTATAAACTTGCCAAAGAGATGTGGATACAAATCAAAGCTCTGTACGTCTCTCATATCTTGAGCTGTAAACTGTCCAACACTAGCCCAATCTCTGGTGGGAAAACGATCACTAAAATAAACTGCAATGTCTTTAGGGGTTGAAGAAAATAATTCGAAATTAGCTATTTCTATTTTTTGAGCTTGAACAGCCTCGCAAAGTTCTACCACGAACCATATCCGACTATTGCATGTATTGAGCATATATTCATCTCTGTTAGGAGATAAAATGGAACTTGCCGAACCAGATTCAGGATTTACTGCGATTATTTTGGCACCGCACGCCGGTGATGCGTAATTTTTAGACCTCAATTTGGTGTTCTTACTGCTAAAATTCGTATTACTATGACTAGGTTGACTGGAGTGGTTTAGCACTGTATCTTTCTTTTCCGCTTCCGCTAATTGCTTCTGTGCCCACTCTGAAAATGACGGAATATCTTCTTGTGGTGTTTCAGGTTTTGTCTGAGTATCTTCCACTGTTCCTGTTTCTGATTGAGATTCGACTTTGGATTCCACTTCGGGGGTAGTTGTTGTAGTCTGAATCACTTCTTCTGTTTGTCTCGATTCATGCATCGATTTAGCTTTTACAATCAACCGGGGCTCTGTGGATTCCTTTTCTAGTATATCTGGTATATTGCCGCTTTCAGCAGAATCATTATCTACAATAGTGAACATCTGAGTGTCGTTGTGTTGTTCAGATTCATTTGTGAATAATAATTCATCGGCAGTTTTTAAATCCAAATTTTTGTTATCTGTTAAAGAGATGAGTATTTGAGGCTGTCCCGTATGAGGTAACCTGGAATTAAGAGATACGATATGTTAAATATTATACAACTATGCAAATTAAAGTTTACTGTAAAAGAATCCTTACGTTACAAATTGAAATACCTTTTTATATCAATGCTATATGTGAATGGTATTGTTATTATCAATTGGGACAATCAGTGCGACAATTGTGCTGATGAAAACAATGTGGGTTGGGTGGAATTCCCGAATAAATCATTTTGAATGATAATTGAAATAGACAAACACGATATGACTTTATTAAAATATATATTTATAACAGCCCTCATTTTATTACAAAAACGCTTATGTGTAAGATAAATCTAGTTTACAACACAACCACAATAAAAGTCAAAGTTATTTATATAATATGCTTATTTAATAAAACACTTGTTTATTATTTATTGCACTTGACTTAAAAACTAATTTTCTTCAAAAGTGTTATGTATTTTTAGTAAATATTGCATCATTTTATTACAAATGTACGTTTGAAACGCAGACGAACGCTGTTTTATTACATATAGTTTTAAAAATATTTAGTAATCAATAAAAAGTCCTATATTCATTGAAATAGTCATCTTTGAAGAGATTTAATAATTCTATATTACTAAATCTCTTCGAGTATTATGTAAATAAGACTGATGTATTTCAAGGCTTTATCTTATCAATGATTATACGTCTTACGTGCACTTTACAATAATAAATTACATTTTATTTTAAAGAAAAAAGATTAAATGATAACATTCCATAAAAAGATGATACTATTTGCCTGTTCTTATCATAATTTATGCGATAACTGTAACGCGATTAAAGTGTAATGTCTCATTTACATTCAGCCCCTATTGCTGCTCCTCGCGCTGCCGGCAACAACTCCCTAAATACTGTTGCGGCAAAATCGGCGGATATGTGTGCCATATCCGCCATTATGCCTTTCCTATCACTTCGTTTTCAAGTTCTGGCAATGGCAGACGTTGAAATTGTTGCAGAATCCGCGCTGTCTTTTAGCGATACATAATTATCCGCGTCCATTACGCCCTGTCGCTCGCGTTGCCGGGCCTTTGAAGTCCGCCCTAAATACCGTTCTTTTGAGGAGCATGGGCCAGCGTGAGTGGCATAATTACCCGTGGAAGAGCCATGCTGAAACATATGCTGACGCACTAATTGGGCCGGTTCGTCCGAAGTGATACTACGGCCTCACAGAATACTCAGCATGAAACGGTATTTGTACAGTGTTTCTCAGATTTAGTGAGATTACTGATTTTAAAAAATATATAATCATGAAATTTATATACTCGTCATACCCACTTCCCAGCTCACTTCAGCTGAATGTAAATGAGGCATAAAAATGATGTCTAAATATCCAATGCTTATTAGCAATAAAAGTGTCTTACGTGTAAAATAACTTGGTGAGTCCCTGGTGGCCACCGTATGACAGCAGCTGACAGAGTAGCAGCGCCGCAAGCAGCCCCCGCGGCGGCGACATTGCGCCCGCGCCGCCGCCGCATTGGCGACGTGCACCGAGCAACGATCGCCGCGAACGCACACTTCAACGACACTATTCACAATGCTCCAAAAATATCGGAACGACGCATCGGCTATCACTTATAGTTAACAAGTAATGCCTCTACAATATCAAAGAATAAACAGAAACATCTCAACACCTCTCTACATACTTGCACTGGCTACAGTTTCAAGTCTCGCTTAACATCTATATGTTAAATAACGCTAGAGATTCAACGACTACACTTCCGCACTTGACGGTTTCCGATTTCTGGCTATGACGACGTTAGAGTCTGTTAAAATTACATGTATACCGATCACATTATAAATAATCTAATAGGTGGTTACCTATATTTATTTTTCTATTAATGAATTAATAATTTTTTTGCGACACAAATTAATGCATTATCTAGGTGTCATCATCATCAGCCAGTCAAGTCCACTGCTGGACATAGGCCTCCACCAAAGACGCCCACCTATTACGATCTTGAACGAACTGAGTCCAGCGGTTGCCCGCGACCTTCGTGAGATCGTATTTTCATCTAGGTTTAGTAACATCATAATTAAAGGAATACATCAGAAAATAATAAGTACTTATGGATGGGGGGGGTCGGAATTTTTTGAGGATAACATGCAAAGGAAACGTTATGACACACATAATTATTTCTTATGAAAAATATTAATCCAAATGATATTATTGACGTTATGTCAATCAAAAAATCATATTGATTTGACGTATTAGTCATTAATTGACGTAATCAAGTGAAAGATTGCCAATCGTTTTGGTCTCGTCTCGACAGGCGCGTGTGACAGTTGACTGCACTTCTCCATCGATTTATATAAATGACTCTTCAGTGCAGACTTTTTACCTCTATCAAAACCTAATAAGCCGTCAAAATTTATTAAATGGACGAGATATATATTAATATCCTTCATTAGTAAACAACTGAATTAGGTATGTCAAATGAGTTTCTAGTGTAAGAAATTATGACGTCACATTGATTGAAATCGTTCAGCGATCTAGATTCTAGAATATGCAATAATGCTCATATTTGTAAAGGTCTTCACACATATTTACACCTTCTCTACTTTATTTTTTTTATATTCTATAGCAGACAACGGAGGGTCTCTTATATGGTAAGGGAACACCGTCGCCCACAAACCACCGCGCCAAAGTCCACGCATTGTTTGTGTTGCCGGATTTTTACGCCGCTTTGACGGCACTTTTATGGCCCTCCGATTGCCTTACTCACTCAGTAGAAGCACTGTTTAAAGTACAACAGTGTTTTTGATTGGTATAACGTTAAAAGTTATTATTAATTTTTATAATTTAAGCTGAGTGGTTAGAAAGTCGAGATGGAAAAGTAACAATTCTTTGGCATGGCGTAAACGGTTCACATTATTTCACTTATTATGACTGTGTGAGCTAACTAATTACTTATATTATGTATAGAAATTAAGTGTACATAACAAAAAACAACGATGTCATGAATTTTACGTATCTTTATAAATTATATATTTTTAAAATTTTTGCACTCTTTTCAACGATGCTTCAGGATGCGTGAACAGCAGTTTTATTATCATTTTTTATAATATAGCAGATAACGGAGCAGGTGGGTCTCCTATATGGTAAGAGAAAACCACCGTCCATGGACAACCACGCTATAGTGCGCGCATTGGTTGTGTTGCCGGCTTTTTACAATGCTTAAGCAGCATTTTTTAGGGTCTCCGATATCTTCACTCACTCAACGAAACACAGTAGAGAATTAGAGATACCGTTTCAAGTACAGCTACCATTTAACGCTGAGTATTCTGTGAATTAATATTATGTAATTGTCATGATATAATAGTAGCAAAAACATGTTGGATTATCAATAGGAACAAGTTGTCGAGAAAACGTTAGAAAATATGAATATTATAATATTGTCATTAAGAGTGATAGAAACTAGAAGCTAAATTGCTTGAATGACATTGTCATTTTAATTAAAACAAAATTTTGGTAATAGATTTTCTACTATAATGGTAAAAATTTTATCACAATATATTATATAAACATAATAAAGCTCATTTTTTATAATCATTAAGACCATTAGCACGATATTGAATTAAAATTAAGAACTGTAACTGTATAATACTCGTTAATCTTATAAACAAAGTAATTATATAAGACTTAAAATCAATCACGTCTCAAACAAAAGTCAGACCCAGAAGTACTTTCTAACATACTAGCGAGCAATTACAATTAACATAGCAGAAATTTGTATCATGTTAATAGATCATTCCATATGCGTAATACCCTTTCTACATTAACGGCAGTTGAACCAAGCGCACCCAACATCAATGAACACACCGGCCAGAAGCGAAAGTTTTAATCATCAGCGCATCTAGCCAATCAATAAATCAGTATCATCAGCCATTAATCAAAGTCACCATTCAAATACCTGATGAATTATTGACTTGCCCATGTGCATTTCCTGACTCCATCCATCCGTACTAATAAGCCACCGACCACAACTATTTAGAAAAGGGCCTGCCTGAAGAAGCAGTCGTCATCACTTTGATGCTAGGCAAAAATATTCTTGAACGACTTGAACAAACGTTACGTATATAATTTTTTAAAACGAAATCTGCTTATGATAATCTATACATCATTTTCACTCGTGGGAGAGCCATGCTGAAGCATATGCTGACGCACAAATTGGGCGGCTCGTCCGATTCGCTGAGTGAGTGAGGATGTCGGAGGCATTGAAAAAATGCAGCTTAAGAGGCGTCAATAGCCGGCAACACAACCAATGCGCGGACTGAGGCGCGGTTGTCAATAGGCGGCTGTGTTCTCTTACCGTATAGGAGACCCATCTGCTCCGTTGTCCGCTATACTATAAGAAATACATTTGAATAACAAAATCGTGGCACGTGTGCCCAGGAACTTGCACTTTGTAGGAAAGTGAACGCTCCAAAACGTGACCCGTTTTTCATACTATTTAATGACAAAGAAGTAAAAGCGTAATGTACGGTTTGGTTCGGAACCATTAAGGTAATAGCCACGAAATTATTAACTATGGATACAAGAAACGCCGGCGGCGCCGCTTATTCGGCCGCTCACGACCAATCGTGCGGTTGTTATGTAAAAGAATTAACCCAACAACCCAAGCTGCAATTAAATGGAATAATGCATGTTTGTTTGAACCGACATTTCAGAAAGGTTAGTTCCTATTGAATATCTCCAATCGAGAAACGCCTAATGACACTGCATTGTAAGCTTATACGACTCTAATCGAGTCCTCACACAAATTGAGAGTATCAGTGTATGTTTTAAATATTGCTTTCATAATAATTATTGTAATTCAAAACATATTTTTCCAATGAAATCTATTTGAGGGATGGTTTGTGCGCCAGTTCCACTGATATTTCTGTTTTATACAACGAAATCAATTCGCGATTGTCTAGGGAATGTTGGAAAGAGGTATTTATAAACTACAATTAGCGACACTAACTCGTGAACGGGACGACCTTGGTTATTAGTACCTAGCAAAAACAAATGCCATGTTTACGAAAAAGTCGGTTGACCATTTTAAAACTAGACATTATGGATACATCTGTGTACAACCAACCTTCAATGGTTTCCTATATGACTGTAAATTTAATGATACGTTATTATGAGATGGTCCCATAGAAAGTTGAGGATGCTCAGTTTTATTTGCGGATAAATTTGACGGTCTGAAAAATGACTTGTTAAAAGGTGACCAAGAGCAGCCTTGCGAGACTCGCTTGAAGTTTACTTTCCCTGGTGGTGCAACGCACTAAGTAGGCGGGCCTGTTCGCAATTTCAGTGACACTGCTAGGTACATAATGCACTACAAACTTCAACATGCGAACGGACAAACAGTGTGTAGGTTTTGACGATTTACTTACTCGTTTGCACATAAATTTAAGTACAGTTTCAGGTTTAAACTTTACCTATTCTATACTTTAACTACAACAATGATTTATTTGATTAGAGTCATTTAAACGTACAAAACTGAATGACTTAGACTGACCCATAAATATTTATATACTTTATATTTTAAAAACAGTTTTAAAGGAAAAGTATTAAAATTCATAATGATGAATTTCTTTTGAACCTGACGTAATATATTTGCACTTAGTAAGCTTACCAATTTCAATAATCTCTGATAAAAGTGCTAAGTTGGAAATGCATCTATTACTCAGCGTTTATCATGGAATGGAAATCATTTGTTTAGGAAATTATTTTGTAAAGAGAAATACACTTTTCGTTGTTTGACAATCTTCAAGATTTTTATTTAGACAGAGATTGTTTCATCGAATAGACATAGCAGTCTGCAAGAGATCCTTTAATTTAGCAATTGCTGTCAATGACTGCATTGAGCTCTTAATATACCTACACGTGACAGAAGACATTTAATTTGTAAATACAGACCAACTGTAAGCAATATACGCTATTGTATTAAAGTAATAACAGATTCTAATCGTATTAAAATCAAATGTAAATAAGACAAAAGCACAACATCGTTAAAATATTCATATAAATAAATTCATAATGGTGGTAGAAAAACAACGCATAGAATATATAAAGTAATCATTTTAACTTTAGGATTTTCTTTGTATTTTCGGGTTAAATCTTCAATAAAAAAGCCATCATAGATTTTAAACTGTTTATCGAGCTTAACTTATGTCTCACATCTGTCATCAATGTATGTACAGCAATGTCAATTGTCAAGCTTATTCAGACCTACACCAATAATCATATATTATATTAGTATTCGCATTTCATTATATATTAGTGATTTTGCCTGATTACGTAAAAAATATTTTTTTATGCTATAGCGGACAACGGAGCAGGTGGGCATCCTATATGGTAAGAGAGTAAGTGATCCTATGTTTTATACCGCTTAAGCGGCACTTTTAAGGACCTCCGATAAACTCATTCACTCTGCGAGATACACTAAAGGTACCATTTCACGCTAAATATTCTGTAAACCCGTGGTATGACTTTGGACCAGCCGCCTCTATTAGTGCATCAGCATTCGCTTCAACATGGCCCTCCCACGGGTGCGACACTATTAAAACACTCGCCGAGCCAGTGAAAAAAGGGTCTTCCAAAGACCGAATAAATTATAAATTAAATTAAAACTGTCCGAACGGTATTCCAACCCGATACCTGTCGCTTCATTGTACACTTTTAAACCATTAGGCTACGAGGCTCTCCTTAGACCAGACCTAGAGTTCTAGTAATCCTAGATAGGAGCAAATTAGAAATCGTCTTAGTAGGTGGAAGTCGTGGGCGAGGTATAATGAAGTCGCGGTCTGTGACAGCCGCAATATCTTGTATTTACTGTCCATTGTCTCACCGCAGTGTCGTAAGCTGGTGTCGGTTTCTTTGAAACCGGACGCCTTATTGATATCACTGAAACTTACTGAGTGAATGACAAGATGAACGCTTCTATTCTAGATATAGACGACTTTATGTTCTTAATTCACTCAATTATTTACCATATTTCATGATTTTAATTTCCATGTCACATGAATAAAGAAATTTGAATTTCTAATAGCTATTGGACAGATACGTATAATTAATTGCTAACTTCAATCAACTTGCATCTTGACTATACCATAACCAGAACACACAAAAAAACGTGGTTACATGGAATTTAAGGATTTTCAGGGTTTCTTACTTCTTCATGCCATTACCGGCGCCGGCTTTCTTTATACATTTGTCAAATAAGATTTTTGTTTAAAGTATAGAGAACAACGGAGCAGGTGAGTCTCCTATTTTGTAATAGAACACCGCCGCCTATGGACAACCGCGCCACAGTCCGTGCATTAGTTGGGTTGCCGACTTTTGTTACGCCACTCAAGCGGCATTTTTAAGGGCCACCAATATCCTCACTTACTCTGCAAAACACAGTATAAGTACCGTTTCACGCTGAATATTCTGTAATCTAAATACATATTTTGAAAATCGCAATGACAATATTCATATCTAAACAATTTAAGGAGATTTATAAAATTTGGGAGCCGATTCTCTAACGACATAATATGCTAATAAATTTAATTTGTCGTGTAGTAAAGGTCATAACTATTTCAAAAGGGAATTTAAACGTGTAAGTATTATTGTGTTTTTTTAGCTTTATGACATAGCATTAATATTAAGAAGACCAATAGCCTCTTCGTAAATTGCTTAATTAGCGTCTGTTAGTAGTAGTTACTACATACTTTTCCGAGAAAATGCCATTGTATGCGTGGACTTCTTCCAACTTGTCGGGTCTTGCTACTTTATAAAGTCCATTAAATCAGGAACACCTTACGCCTACAACATTTTCACTGGCCGACTTCCTACCGAGCCAATTTAATGCGTATAAAAACGCCCCTTGTCTAGCCTGCACATAAAGTGAATAATTATGTAATACGACTGGTTATTCGGTGATAGTAAAAAATACAGTCAAACTAATGAACTGAGACCGAAAGGAAGCCACTATAAATAATAACACTTGTTAAATGAACATCAGCTAACTGGCCGTTGAACTTGCAACAATCATTCATAACAAATGCATTATTAATATAATACGTGCATCTATGGGTAGAAACAGTCGTTATGGTCCATTTAATTTGCGCGTATGAAAATCTAATAGAAATTCAATGAAAGTTAATGGAATTTTTTTAGTTCCAGACGTATGAATCAGAGAATAAAATATAATACCTAAACTTAAATCAAATCAAAAACCTAATTATAATAGAGTATGAAGAACGAATATAAGAAATTTCCTTTTCTTGGTGTTATTTCGATTTTGATAATCAATTACTAAAAACATTTCTATTCAATGTTAATTAATTTAAATAGTAACCATCATTCAATCAGGCATTGTACTTTCAAAGAAACGTTTAATTAGTGGGCACTTACTTTCCAAAAATGTAACTCAAACTATTCATTGCCTAACTACATTGTTTGTAACTAGACAATTACACTGTCAAGTGTTGGTAGCAGCAAAATGTTGTTCTAATTACTTTACAAGGTATGCCGTACTCAAGGCGCATTTACCAAATAAGCATTCCACAGCCAGTTTTATCTATAAATAGACTCGAAACTAGTACCTAAGTTTATAAGCTCAAGCCTAGGCTAAATCTAGATTTGATTCAGACAGCCTAAATTGTTTACGATGGAATTTCAATTCGAAATATTTAATTACTATTATATTTGTATTTACCATTATTAATTGATAAAATGCCGTTTCATCAACGTTATTTTACGAAAAGCTTAATAATTAAAGATATTATACATATATTATCTGTTAAAGTTAAAAATCATAACATTATGAGATTTAAAAAAATCAGATTCCTTTAGTAGATAATTTTAAAATTATGCATTACTACATACTTTAAATTAATAATGTTTAGAACCACGTTT
>DWCF01004801.1:0-15545 GCA_018230265.1 Delias oraia | reverse complement strand
CACTTTCAGTTAGGAAATATTGTGGTGGCGGGTGTGTATGTTCACCGACGAGGGATTTGCGCGTTATTTTCATATCGAGTGTGACCTTAACACTGGCTTTACATCTCGGTTTATTCGTACAATAATAGGTGTATTTACTAATCTGGTAATAGGTATATTTGTTAACCATCATTTTTTGTTTCCTGCCACGAGTCGGTATGAGTTGGTAATCGAGTAGTTTGTCTGAAACAATATATAAGTAAAATAAGTGTGTGATTTCTAATAAATTGATAATACAATACTAGTTTCACCCATTATTTTAAGATGAACAAGACTAAAAAAAGAAGATACGTGGAAACCGACGTATCAAAAGTGTAAATTTTTAGGTTGTATATCAAGACATTATTTTATTGAGCTTGCCATGGGATAAAAATAAAATCAAAGAGTAATTGCTCAATTTTTATTCTGATAAAATATTATATTAATGTTATTATTAGTTTTTTCAAGAAAATAAAAGCTTAATTGCATTTCTCTGTGTAATTATCAAAACTACATTTAAAACTCTTACTTCTAGTCTCATAAATTAACAATTATGTGTACAATATAAATTAATAATTCCCAAAATAATTATTTCCTAAAAAAACAATATAATGGCATATAGTCATTTTTGACATATAGGCTTTGTCTATGCTAGATAAAGAAAACAGCCTTATTTAATAAGGTTGTATTTAGATATGTACTAGATGTAAGCCACTACGTTTGTGGGTAAAACATTTGAGGTTAGAGTCTGAAATATACTTTAATACACAGCGTGAAACGGAACTGTGTTTCGCTAAGTGAGTGATGATATCGGAGGCTAAAAACTGTGCCGCTTTAGTTGCGTTAAAATCCGGTAAGGCAAGAAAAGCAAAGGAGACCTAGCTGCTTCGTTCTCTTCTATACCATAACAAATTTCACTATCTTATTTGTATATATTGTCCAGTTGCAGTTAGGAAATATTCTGGTGGCGGGTGTGTATGTTCACCGACGAGGGATTTACGCGTTACTTTCATATCGGGTGAGACCCTTACACTGGCTTTACATTTTCTATTCGAACAATAATAGCCGTTTTTACTGTAGTGGTAATACGTATATTTGTTAATCCTCAACTTTTGATTCCCGCCACGTGTCGGTATGAGTTGGAAATCGAGTAGTTCGTCTGAAACAATAAATATATGTAGAAGTAGTAAGAGATTCATCATAATCAGCCTATCAAGTCCACTGCTGGACAGAGGCCTCCCCCAAAGACGCCCATCTGTTGCTATCTTGAGCGATCTAGATGCAGCAGTTGCCTGCAACCTTTATGAGAGCGTCTTTCCAACGCGTGGCGGGACGTCCCACTTTGCGTTTTCCGGTATACGATCGCCATTCGAGAATCTTTCTTTCTCATCGATTGTCGGTTCGTCGAGCGACGTGGCCAGCCCATTGTCGTTTCAACTTACTAATACGTAAGAGATTTAATTAATTAAAACAATACTAGTAGCTACCATAGATTTGATGTACAAAATTAAAAGATGGGGTGGGTGAAAAACTGTCAGAGGTAAAACGTTTTAAGTTGAAAGTCAGATCGTAATTTAATTGAGGTTGTGGTGAGATAAAAGTGAAATCTAAAAGTTGTTACTCAATTTATATTCTGATAAAATGTTATTTCTGCGTTGACGATTATTAAGACAGGGAAGGGAGAAGTTTATGTTAACAATAAAACAATACGAATAAAACTAACTTTATATGTAACAGAATGGAATGTTTGTTTGTAAAACACTTAAGGTTTTTTTTATGGTTCAAACATTTCTATATGTTAGATTTCGATTTCTAACTTTATACTAATCTTATTTTATTTCCTGCTTTATATAATCTTAAACTAATGCCTTCTGCTCGGAAGGGCGCTGCCCACCCTCCCGTGAAGTTTCCTTTAGTCGCCTCTTACGATATCCCATTAGAAAGACTGGGAGTGGTACTATTCTCATCCGGTAGCCACACGGGAGAAACACTTAAGGTTAGAGACTGAAATGTACTTTTAATACACAGCGTCAAACAGTAATTGTACTGTGTTTTGCTGAGTGGAGCAGATATCGAAGGTTTAAAATTATGCCGCTTTAGAGGTGTAAAAATCCAATAACTCAAGCAAAGCGCGCTCTATGGCGCGGTTGTCCATGGGCGGCAGTGTTCTCTTAACATATAGGAGACCCAGCTGTTTCGTGCTCTTGTATACCATAAAATTACCAAAATATTTCAATTACATATTTGTATATATTGTCCAGTTGCAGTTAGGAAATATTCTGGTGGCGGGTGTGTATGTTCACCGACGAGGGATTTACGCGTTACTTTCATGTCGGGTGCGACCTTAACACTGGCTTTACATTTAGATTTTCGATTCGAACAATAATAAGTGTATTTACTGTTCTTATAATACGTATATTTGTGAACCATCAACTTTTGATTCCCGCCACGGCTCGGTATGAGTTTGAAATCAAGTGGTTCGTCTGAAACAATATAACAAATATGTAGAAGTAGCAAGAGATTAGTAATAAATAAAATATACAATACTAGTTGCTACTATAGATTTCTTTTTTGTTATTTTAAGTTCGAAGTCAGGACGTTATTTATTTGACGTTGTCGTGAGATAAAAGTGAAATCCAAAAGTTGTTATAAGCAACAGTTTTCCAGTGCGAGTCGCAACTGTTTTGACGTTAAGGTTCTCTGTAAAATTGCTGACTCTATATATATATATATATATATATTATTATATATACTAGTAGCTCTCCCAGGACGGACGCAGCTCGCACGGATTTAACATCACAAATAACTTTAACACCCGCACAAACACCCTTCTTGCTAGGTCATTTTCTTCCAACTTTTACACCTTAGGTTAAATTATTAGCGTTTAGTACGGAATCCTCATTGTTTTTAAAGTCCATTTATGCAAAACGGCTATACTATATGTTTAAAAAAAATAGGAATCCTTACTACCTTACTTACTACCCAATAATATAACCAGATGAGTAAAAATTACAAAAAAAAATCTTTTATCGCGTGCGAAGAATTCATTATAGAACAAAATAATTTTGTACAACATGTACTTAATTAACTTCCAAAAATTGTTGTATCAGCATTTATCGAACTAAAAAAATGAATATAAATAAGATATCAAAAATTAAAACGCAGTCTCTTTGAAAGCTCTTTATTTATAATTAAGTCATCGGTCGCAAGTGATCAATACACAGCCTGTCGAACACTCTAGTACTGATTAGTGGAGAGATGATGGTATAACCAAAACCTATGACTACAGCAACCTTAATCAAAAAACCACGAAAGATTTACAAATCCTGATGCTGGCCACGATCCTCAGACATGAGGGACCGACCAGAGAGACATTGATAATTTATATAATATCATCACACTCTGTAAATGAAATAAAGACAGTTTTCCTGTAAAGACAAATTTGAAAAATTGACTCTACTCTTAACGACATTTAAAGCCTTTATTTCGGGTGCATGCGATTGTTTTACAATTGCTTTTAAATATTGTGCTCTATATAACTTTTGAATAATTTTCAACTTTCTTAGTCTCTGAACACGTTCTTTTATCGGTTTAACTGTCAAATATGTATGACACCTATTAATTCTTTTGTGGATTACGCGGCAATTTCAAAATAATTAAGAAAAATTATGAATTAGTCTACTGCGGTACATCATACACCAAAATAATTCCAAAGTTTAGTGTGAACAGCGTGAACAGGGTGACCAGAGTACCAGAACCGAGCCTTGCACTGGTTGATGGAGTTCGATGCGGTGGATATGCTTGAGAGCCTCGAAGCTCAGTGGTTTAAAAAGTCTTTGTAGTGAGAAGTGTCGGGTTCCCAGTCTAGACAATTATAAATTATAATATAATTTATTCGGTCTCAGAAAGCGCTTGTCAGAGCCCGGGCGTCTGTCTTAATACTGTCGCACCCGTGGGAAAGCCATGCCGACGCACTAATTGGGCCGGCTCGACCCAAGTGATACCATGGGCTCATAGAATACTCAACGTCAAATGGTAGTTTTGTTTGAAACGGTGCTTCTACTGTGTTTCGCTGAGTGAGTTAATATATCGGAAGCCTTTAGAAAAGCCGCTTAAGTGGCGTAAAAAGCCAAAAACACAACCAATCGAGGACTATAGCGCGGTTTTCTATTGGCAGCGGTGTTCTCTTACCATACAGAAGACCCGCGTTGTGCGCTGTACCATAACAGAAATCGAACGGGAAGTCATCAGTCTTTCTCAATTCTTTATCCAACTTTGAAATACTCCCCCGTCTGAGTTATGATATACTTAGGTGGCGGCAGGGAGTGATTATCGAGCATGGCCGTTTATATCAATAAAGACGACGCGCGCGGTGCAGTCGCTGTGCTTCTTGGAGCAGTACCTGTTCTTGTCCATTTTATAGTAAGTGTAGCCATTAATTAGAAGTATCTTTCTGCCCATACGTGTGGGTAGCAGCTTGAATTCGACATCTGAAATCACATTTTAATAAAACACTAGATATATAAAATAGTGGGTGTAACAGTGATGATTAAAATGATATGAATAATAGAATTGGAATAGGTTGGTAGAAAGTTTCGGCCAAAGTCTACGGTTCTAAGAGGTTGACAGAAACCGATGGTGGCAGGTTGTTCATTCCAAACGCAACCCTGATGCTTACCACGATCCTCAGACAGAGGGATCGACAACGGCGAGAGGATTCAAACCAAAGTTTACTTTTTTCTCCATCACCATACAACAATATAGAATTTAGATTTTGTACTAATAATGTTATGTATTGTGGTGATATTTTGTGGCGCCTTATCTTTTATAAATAAAACAAATGATGTCATATAATTTTATTATTAAGATAAACTAAAAAAAGCATTTCAACCACTAGATATGCAGATTGAAGTAAGCACTTACATTCCTAATGTTACAAAGAATTTCGGTGGGACTATGGCAAGCCCAATATATCAAGAGCTGTGCTAGAGACGAACAAGGTACACTAGGGACAAAGATCTAATAGACCTAGAAAATGTTATGGTCTAGGGACCAACGTCTATGTCAGCTACTAAGCTCTACGCTAAAGATTACCTATTCTATATTTTATTATATTTTTATTATATATTTATTATATTCCTGCGACCTTTATAACGTCTTGTCTTATCTTGTCTTGTCTCATCGACTGGGTTTTTGTTGGGAGTTATTGTAGGTCATGATGTAAATCCACATTACGCATACTCCACGGCGCCGCAATCGCCACTCGCACGATTCGCGACTGGATCATCTGCAGACGTACTATGTGTCTGGGGGCTATGTTAGCGAATGCCACATTGGCATAAGTGCTGCATGGGCAGATGCAGGCTTTGCAAAGGAGATTTTATGTTTGATTTTATTTTTTTATTGATATTTTATTTTTGTTATTTACTAAACAGTGGAGGCGTGAGAGGACAGAGGCCCCCTTTGTGCGGACCCGGTTAACGTTTTGCCAGAACGTCATCCCGCTGTCGAGAGTGACTCCTAAGAACTTGACTTGTGTACACCAGCGGGTGGGAAGATCATAAAAGCAAATCTCTTTTGGAAGAGAGTGGAACTTGCTTCTTTGTTGTCTATCGAATAGTATCGCGGCTCTTTTATCAGAGTTGAGCTGAAGGCCCCAAAGCTGAAAGCTAAATCAGGGGCTGCGGCTTTGGATTTGTTATGGATAATATTCTTATTACAGTGAGATGAATAGGTGTCCGTAACGTCGGCGAAAAGGGCTCCACATCTTGAGTATAACTGTTTATACTACCTATTCAAAGTATTATAAAGTCTATTATAAATTAAAATTAAATCATAAACGAATAATCAGTTTTTTTACAATAAAGCCTCGTATTTCGAAAAAAGCGGCAACAACAAAGTTCTAAGCTTCATATCGATCTATCTGCCTAACTTATTACTTGTAATTAATTTTAACATTTGCGGCTACATTTTTACTTTTAAAAATAACTACGTCTACTCTTCGTTCATATGTGCTGTCCTAATTGCTAACTTTGACTAATTTCCCCCGTTCGTTTCTTATATACTTGGGTGGAGGGTGGTTGTGGCACTCCATAGAGGACGCATACAGAATCCTGCCATCATAACCAAGTTTGATACGACCGATGCACTTCGCCCTCCGTCGCTTGGAGCAGCAGTAAATATTATTCTTGGTGTGCGAGTAGGTGTAACCATCATGCATTATCAGGTTTTTTCCACATCCGGTTGGTAAGATCTGATATTCCATCTCCGGACCTGAAATTCACAGTTTCAGTTAAAATATGTGAACAGGTCTATGATAATCTAAGAATAGACTAACACTATCTTTTAATAATACAGTCTACCTACGAACAATACTGTTTATATGCTAAGGTTATAATTTAAAAAATAAAGGTATAAATAAAAAAACAGTAACATCACAATATCTAAGATCACCAGCAATTTGTGTGTTGGTTCTAGTCTGACAGCAGTTTGAACCTGGTGCCCATCACTTCCCGGTAGCTTACTAGACGACGGCCACGCGGCTCTTTAGGTTTAGCAGCGTATTGTTCTCTTATTGCAATGCCATCACCATACATTTCGATTTGTCTATGGTCTCAAACAAACGCAATTATTTTCTTTAAAACATTGACAGTGAGAATCAAAAAATCTTTAAATTAAAAGACAAAAACAGTTAGTTTATAAAATTTTACTAATATCATAAACAAAAATTAGTAAACATTACTTAAAGTTATTAAAAACGTCAAAAAACTTTTAAAAAACAGCGTTCCTTTTCCTTAGAGACGGCAAAGCAGCCGCCGCCGTTCTGAAGCTGACGGCTGTCCAGGGCGGTTGATCACTTATCCTTAGTGGCCTCATAGGACTTTTGGGGTAGATACGCTCTTTTTTGAAGTCGTAGTGGTTTGAGTTTAACTCTGCAGGCAGCTTATTCCACAGAGTGGTTGTGCGCGGCACAAAATACCTTTAAAAAAACGCTCAGAAATCGAACGACAAACTACTGCTCGTGGACATCCCTTGCCCCTTGCCCATGCTGGGCCGCAGTTACGTTACAAAGGTTTAAGGGGGACAGTCTCTTTTAAACCATCTATATTAATGTTTCCCAAGCTGTGGTCCGCGGATACCCGCTGGTTCACCAGTATATGTATGAGGTTTTGCGGTGTCATCTCTGGACCATACGTAAATTCCAATTATATTAAAAACAAATACCTTATCTTTTTGGCTATTTATTTTAACAAGTGCTCCATGAAAACTGTACTTCTATTCCTAGGAGTCCGTGGATCTAACATATTGGAGTTCGCTGATCTATAGAACGAATTCACTTAAATTAAAGAAATTTCATTATCTGATGATAATATACTGCCCCGATTTAGTAACCAAATACTTGGGTGGTGGGTGGGTGTGACAATGTATGTATGAGGAAGCCGGAGAGATACTCCGATCGTTTCTCAGTTTTACTCGCCCCTTGCAGCCTTTTGACTTCTTCGAGCAGTAGAATATATTTGGGCCATTACTTTTGGAATAGGTGAAGCCGTTCACCATCAACAAATATTTTCCATAACGCGTTGGTATCTTTTGATACTCAATTGTGGTATCTGCAAATGAAACGCTCGATTAGATAAAACGTTATGAATGCGATGATAATAAATGTGTATATGGTATATATAATAAAGAGAAATACGCCGCCCATTGGCAACCACGCCATAGTGTGTGTTTTGTTGTGTTGCCGGCTTTTTACATCGCTTAAGTGGATAATTTCAAAGGTGTGATATTCTGTGTGACTCCCGTGGTATCACTTCGAAGGACCACCCTAATTTGTGTGTAAGCATATGCTGCAGCATCGCTCTACTACGGGTATATTGCACAATATATCTCATTGCAAATAATAATTATCGTATAGAGATAGTATTGAAACAATAATATGATTGGATTATGCACAATAAAAACTTTGTGCAATATTATTCTTAATTGGGTCATCTTATATTTTACGGGAAACTGTATTACAAGTCATGTGCTGTAAGATGAATTAATATTACCATCGCAAATACTATTAAGATATTTTATCGACTATCCGGTAGGTACTTGAGTGTAACGTAATGTTTAAGGAAGGTAGGTACAGCAAAACTTTACGTCGCATCATTGGACGGTATGGAAGGATCAAAAATTATTAAAAATTTACGATACATAGTAGCAATAATACATAATCCTGAAACATTTATTAAATATAATTTTCATTTATTTATAATATGGTAATTGTAATCTTTGTAATTGTAGTGGAGATTTAAAACGTGCAGTAAAACACAAGTACCTATGTACTATCGCTGGTATTCTGGGAGTCAATGGTACCAATCTGTATGCGCCGACTCAATTAATATAATTAGTCTCTCCTACAAGTAAGGCAGTTTTAAAAGGACCCTGCTATTGTCAAGCCCTTTCACCAACCGAATTAAGAAACAACGAAAGAACAAACCGAAGAGCAATTGTACAGGGCACAACAACTCGGAACTCCGAGATTGCTCTTCGAGATCGCCGGCAATCAGAAGGAGTTGTTGCAATTTCTCGGGGTGCTAGAGTAGGGTGGCTTGAATGATACACCACACACCACCCACACGAAAAATTGGCGATTAGACGTCAAGACGGAGGATAAGCCTGTTACACACGGGCCTGTATGCAATTTCTTAAAAGGAGACGGTGGGTGTGCGTGAATGTCATACAGCAATGTTCGTAATACTTTCTCGTTGGTAAGTCTGAGTTGTGCTTTGCATCAACCTTCAACCGCTTGGAGCGATGGAAGATGTTTGACACCATCTCCCGAAGCTACCTTTACCCGTTTATAAGCAGAAGATGATCGCTAAATCCAGTCGGTATCGTTTCATAGGGTACACAGTCTGGAAAAGAAAAAAATAGTTAATTTATCTCCTATGAATAGCTATAGAAATCGCTTTGTAAGTCTCTAATGCAAAGAAAACACAAGTACCTCCGTGTTTGCGTAATTGTAATACAAATTTTACTTGGGTTTCGTATCTGGGTGTATGAACTGTCAAAAGAAGGAAACCAATTGTGAAATATGAATTTCAGAAACGGAATTATTATTTTTACTTTTTAAGGAATTTTTAAGTCAATTTAAAAAAGCCTTTATCATTTTAGTACCTTTTAACTGTTAACAAATAAACTTTATGCGGTGTCATCCAACTGTGCGCACTCCTAATACTATATTTAAGTGTATATTTTCACTATACCATTTTTATTTTATGGCACAATAAAACATTAATTTATTACCAAGTTTATTTAAAGTAATTAAATGTAACATACAACTAAAATTAGATATATGTACTAAGATATATAAAAAAATTATGTTATCACTAGATAAACTACTTTAAAAACCGTACAAGTCATGTATTCAAACAGAGGTTTTATTTGCTCTAATATTTAAAAAAGATAAAATAATTTATAAAGTCAAACGACGGTAGTACAAAAAATACATTGTGATATTATACTGCTACATTATAATAGAACTTAAAATTAAATACATACTTATTGTAGTCCTGTGTCTAAACAATCCTGTTACTGCGTTATTATTTTAAAAAACTATCCTTAAGACACTTCGAGCTAAAATTAAAAAAATAATTTTGTTTGACAGTTGCGTGCGCTCAAAAAGAAGTTTATTTTTGACAATTTCGTAAATGTGGAATCAGTTGCCAGCAGAAATATTCCCAAACCAATATTACTTGTACCTTGATACCTTAAAAAAGAGCGTTTTTTCTTAAAAGCCAGCAGCTCGCCCACGGCTCTGCAAGGGCTAGATGCGTGCATGGGCGGAGGTCCGCTCACTCAACGAAACACAGTACAAGTAGTGTTACACACTGGTATTCTATGAGCTGGTGTCATTTCAGAAAAGCCGCCTCAATTACGGAGCCAGCATATTCTTCGGCGACCGCGCACCGGAAAACGCAGAGTGAAACGTCCCGCCACGCAATAGAAAAACGATCTCGTGAAGGTCGCGCACAACTGCTGGATCTAGATCGTTCAAGATCGTTATAGGTGGGCGTCTTTGGGGGAGGCCTATGTCCAGCAGTGGACTTGACAGGCTGACGATGATGATATTCCTCGGCGTACTCTCTCATATTATTATTTTAAATTTCACCACAGAACTTGATTAACATCGAGATAAGTAAGACTTGTTAGTATCATCATCATCATCATCATCAGCCCATATATATATATATAATATATAAGCCCATATCAGTATAATCGCAAGTAATTAATTAATATGTAAGAGTTAATAAATTTTATATTTCAATCAGTGTTTGCAATCTCCACGGCGTATCAACAAAATTATTTTATAAGACACATTGTAACCTACATATTCTCTAATTATTTGCCCATATATATCCATACAGCTACAAAAACTATTAACTAATGTCACCTACACTACAAAAAGCATAAAATAGTTAAATCTATTTTGATATAAGTGAAAAAGCATAAATGATGAGTTCTCAGCCTCGCCAAACACACACTTATTTATCTTAATAAAAGTTAAATACAGTAGAACGTCGTTAAATTGAACCTCGATAAGTTGAAAACCTTCGAATCACGAGAAAATATTTTGTTCCCCTCGCTTCGAACAACAAAAGCTCCATTACTCGAAATCTCAACCCTCTAATAAGTCGAAACAATCAGTGAGTCTGTTCGAGACATTTTGATACATATTTTTTTTAATATAACAGCCTCTTAGCCTTAATAAAGGGACTATCCAACACTGAAATAATTTTTCAAATCCGACCAGCGGTTCCTGAGATTATCGTGTTCAAACAAACAAACTCTTCAGCTATATAATATAAGTAGATTTATGTCTTCCGGTAACACGTATTTTTTTTACAGCGGACAACGAAACAGGTGGATATGGGTAATGGAATACCGCCACTTTTGAACAACCAAACCACAGTTGGCGCATTAGATGTGCTGCCGGGTTTTTACAGACAGAGCCGGCATTTTTAAAGATTCCGATGTCCTCACTAACTCAGAGCAACACAGTTCAAAAGTACAAGTACCGTTTCACGCTGAGTATTCTATGATTGTTTCGAAACTTATTTAGCATCTCCATTAATGTTCAACCTACAAAAGTTCTACTGTTGATATATGATTATCTTATGTATTATATTTAAAGATACTCAATCTTAAACTTTAACATATTCCCCATTTGACGTAATTAAATACTTAGGTGGTGGGTGCTCGTGGTCCATTATGGAGTGTTCTTCTATGATGTGTAAATTGTGATCAAGCCTTACGCGGGCTTTGCATCCGGAGTTCTTCTTGGAGCAGCAATAGTGGAACGAATTCTTAAACGAATAAGTGTAGCCATTCACCATCATAATTTTCCGTTTCCCAGCACGATAAGGTATCAGTTGGTATTCGATGTAGCCTGTGGAAGAATAATTCAATTAGTAAATGCTTAATTCAGAACTGTAATCTTAACCTAAATGTAACCAGAGTTCTATGATTTTATTACTACACAGCAGACAATGGAGTCGATGGTACGAGAACACCGCCGCCCATTTACAACCGCGCTGCAGTCACACAGTTTTTGACCTGTTTCTGCGTTCTAACATAACGGGTATTCGATATCCGCACTCTGCAGAACACAGTACAAGTACAAAGGGTACGTAGGTACGTTAAGATACGTAAGTGTAAGGTACAAGGGGTACCATGACCGGATAGTATCAAATTGTCAGCTTATGGTATCACTCTAGGAAATAATAACACAGATAAAGAGGGGAAAAAAAGTTGACGACACTCAACTTTTTTTATAGGTCACATCATTAAAAGGTCTCGAAATAAAAAATAAATTTATTTTCAAAATGGTTTATGTATGCATGGTGTTTTGTGAAACCAATTTGTTAATTTAGATTATGCTTGCAGCCAGGGGTGGGTGACGCCGTCTTCACTTTCCCTTCTGGATCTGGGTTTGTTTTATTTAAGGTTTTACAATGAAACAAATGAATGAAGAAATACTTTTTTATATCAGTGTTCTTGTATAGTTACAAATAAAATAAAATAATTTCAAACAATAAAATGTCACATGTAAACAAAGATTTTTATTTCATAGATTGTTTAATAAAAACAATTTTAACATCATTTATAGTCATAAAACATTCGATTTGATACATATCATCATCATCATTTCAGCCGTAAGACGTTCACTGCTGGACGTAGGCCTCCCCCTTGGAATTCCATGAATACCTGTCGGAGACGACCTGCATCCAGCGTCTTCCGGCGACCTTTACAAGGTCGTCTGGCCACGTTGTGGGTGGACCTCCTACGCTGTGCTTGCTGATCCTTGGTCTCCCCTCTTAACATTTTAACATACATATCATATGCAATAAAAAATATCAGAAGCGCTTCATACAACCAGTCATCTTAATTTATTATTAAACTACACTACACTTTTGGAATAAATTAATAGGTAACATTATTGTGATACTTGCTTCGGAAAACCGCAAATGCATATGGGAAATTGTTTATACTATTTAAGAAATTTGAAATCATAAAATGTTTTTCTTTTATAAAATAAGTTGGAATAAGTTTCTTTAGAAAAAAAGCTAAGAAATAAATGTTTTGTTTTATTGCAACTTATCTACTAGTGTCTTAGAGATATATTGCTGGAGTTATTGGTATCCTCTATGAATTACTAAGGCTGGACGTTGGAGAATACAAAGTTTCCCAACAGGACAACAGGAGTCCGCGG
The DNA here is from genome assembly GCA_018230265.1 of Delias oraia. Lineage (NCBI taxonomy): Eukaryota > Metazoa > Arthropoda > Insecta > Lepidoptera > Pieridae > Delias > Delias oraia. The sequence continues at coordinate 2,767 of DWCF01004801.1, read as the reverse complement.
TGTCATCTTTGGACCATACATAAATGCTTATAGCTAAAATAATTACCTAATTTCGGTTTTTTGGAAATTTTAATGGGTCCGTGAATTGCTAGGGTTTTATATAGCTGGTGAAGTATATTATATAATGTCAATCTATCAAAGATGAAAAAAGAAAAGAAGAAAAATGGCCTCAATCATTAAAATATAAAAATCAAAAATCGTTTATTTATCATAGTATTTAACAATTGATAACTGTCATAATGTTCTTGGAAAAATTAATGAGGACATCAATTATACTTATATGTAAGTTTTTAAAACGCTGATGCAAAAGAAATGGCAACAAACTACACCGCGCCATTTCCGCCATTTCCGCCAATGACGCAACTTCTGATTTGTATTGACACAACTTTTCGTTTTCATTGTATGTTGTGTGAGCGTACGCTGGGATGTCACAGTTGACAAAGTCATTGAAAATAATAAAAATTTAATACAGTTCGCAATGTAAAAAAACAAAAAAAGATAAATGTAGGTAATCCCCTATTTAATAAAGCAATTTCAACTGATCTTGCTAAAACCGGGCGGCGCATGTGTATGGGGGCCATTGATTGCAATTATTGTTCCATCTATGATGACCATAGTGGCGTTGCAGCCTCTGTTGTTGTGAGTCGAGCATCGCCATCTCGCCTTCAGACCTGCAGCCGAAGTCAGGTGATACGTGTAGTCATTGTGTTTTATCAACGGCTTGCCACGTATTGACGTGATGTACTGAACTGAAAACGGTAAAGTAATTAGTAATAGAAAAGCTCATTCTCTTACCACGTGAAGCAGCACACACATATCGGAAGAAACAGTTCTTAATGTCGGACTTGCAAGTACATCTACAGCACAAACTTCAAATGACTTTGTCAAAATTGTTAGTCTGCGAACTGAGTTTACCTTATATTTGATTGGTATCCCGGACGAGCGCCCAAAAAGTTTCAGAATAATCATATACTGAAGAATAAACACAGCATTCTTCAATAAGTTTATTTTATTATTTTTTTTATTAAATAAAATTAAAATTTATTTTCTCTGACATATTTTTGCAAATTTCGTTTTGTTAATGACTAATGACAGTGGGCACAGTTGCCGTTAAGAGGCTGTTGTATCGGAGTGTGTTGTAAAGAATAAACCAATTTAATTAATGAAGATGGCTGCGTTCATCTTTAAATATATGATTATCTCACATAAATATGCAAATAGACACACACACACTGACATACAGCTCCATACATTCACAAAACACGTACACTTTTGTACAATTTCCTTTTATTGAACCCAAAAACCCGCGATTGGGAGCAGAGAGAGAGAGAGCTATTATGTCACTTGAACAGTGTAACTTTAATAATCTCCGATACTCTCACTAAGTCAGCTAAACGTAGTGCAAATACTCTTTCACGCTGAGGACACTGTGAGCCCGTGGTACGGACGAACCGACATATTTGCGTGCGTCTGCATATGTAATTGTAATGATTTAATTTAATTTTAAATAATAACTTTAATTATAATGTTTGCATCTAAAATGAACTTTTGGTACCTACTTGTAATTGACGGTTGTACTTGTAATTGAATGAGAAGTTTTAATTGTTTAGTCCGTAAGTACCCACTATGAAGTTAACATTCAGTAAGTCTCTATTACAAGTAGGTACCAGACCTTTATTTTGGTTGCAACCACGACTGTAAATGGGCGGCAACCGCCAATGAAGTATGATATTATCTATAGTACATGGTATGACGAATTTAATTGTATAATTAAAACTTTATGTGCGTGATCTTTTAAAGGTATAGGTTATTTTTTATTTTATTTTAATTTTCAATAATTTTACCGGCAATGTCATTCTTTTTTACTCATATTTTTTTACTTACACTGCATTTACTGCTTAGCTTTAACTTAACTAGTTATTAAACGTTCCATGTATTTTTTTATATTCTATAGCGGACAACGGAGCAAGTGGGTCCTAATATATTGTAAGAGAACAGCGCCGCCCATGAAAAACCGCGCCACAGCCCGCGCATTGGTTGTATTGTCGGCTTTTTACGCTGCTTAACCGGCTTTTTTAAGGGTCCCCGATATCCTCACTCACTCTGCGAAACACACCACAAGTACCGAAGTACTAGTAGAGTAATCTGTGAGCCCGTTGTGTAGTGATACGTCCGAAGTGACGGATGAGCCGGTTCAATTAGTGCGTCAGCATATTCCTTCTTCAGCATGGCTCTCTCACGGGTGCGACACTATTAAGACACTCGCCCGGCTACTGTCAACCTTTTCCAGAGACCGAATAAATTATAAATTGAATTACTATGACCCGGACCGGGATTCGAACCTGATACCTCTCGCTTCATGGTAAATTTTTAAAACCATTAAGCTACGAGACTCTCGAATTATATTTTAAATTATAATATGTATGAAACTTACCAAAATTGCTATTTATAAATCAGTGGTTAAAAATTATGAAAAGAAAGTTTAGTTTTATCAATTTAGTAATTGCAGAAATGAAAAAGTTAATAATTTATAATAGGTAGGGGCAAAAGTATTTTCGTATTTTGAAAATATTATTAGTAACCAAATCTCTTTGGCTATACTGAATGTTACTGGATGGTTTTAATACAATTAAATGTTGACATTCTGAAGATGCAAAAAAACAAGAAAATCAGTGCCATTTTTGAAAAATTGGAGGAAGATCGACATATTAGTAGTTACGACATTGCTGAAGAACTGGATGTTGATCACAAAACAGTTTTACGTCAT
>DWCF01004800.1:0-15546 GCA_018230265.1 Delias oraia | reverse complement strand
GAAGTGATTATAGTTTTTATTAGTACAAAATGTTCGGCATACTAGGCTTTTTTATAGATTAGTGGGCAACGGAGCAGCTATAGTAGAGTGCGTTTTTCACCCGGGGGACAGCAGCGCCTTTAGTGATACGAAGGGCTCACAGATTGCTGAGTGTGAAACGGTAGTTATACTCCTGTACTGTGTTTCGCTGAGTGAGTGAGGATATCGGGGGCACGTAAGACATAAAGTAATATGCCGCTTAGCATAAAATAAAAAGAAGCTTTATTCGCCTGTCAAAAACGTTACTTATAACTTTATAGAAAAGGACAGTGCTTAGTACATGCCATTATAACTACGCGTAGCAGAGCCATATTGTTTCGCTGAGTGAGTTTCACATCGTGAAATGAAACCACTTAAGCGGCGTGAAGAGCCAGCAAGACAACCAAAACCTATTCTTCTATCGTATACGGCACTTTTATGAGGCAGCAAATCGCATTTGGAAAAGTCGATTTTTTCTGTATCCGTCATTCTAAATATTGGTCGGCCAACACTAGGCAGGGGCAGAAATCTGTGCGGGAAGGCGTGGGCTAACCGGTCTAGACGCGATGAACTTTAAGGAACCGATTGTTTGAAATGCGATTTGCAATTGCGCTAATCGCTTTTATGAAACAATGTAGAGATGTGCTTGTCTGTGCTATCCGTGGCTGTAGGTATATTGTAATTGTTTATATGAAAAACGTTAGCAAACAAGCAGGAGGCTCGCCCGGTGGAGGCGGTCCTCCGACCTTGAACACATGTTGCCGGCCCTTAAGGAATAAGTTCGCTCTTTTCTCGAAGCTCCCCAACTCGTATTGGCTTAGAAATATCTCTGCTGGAAGGCTGATTCCACAAAATATGTTGTCTTGTATACGAGACTCTTATTTCAAACTAAGTTTAAAGTTTTTTATATGCTACAGCGGACAACGGAGCAGGTAGGTCTCCTATATGGCATGAAACCCCATGAACAACCGCGCCACAACCCGTGCTTGGTTGTGTTGTCGGCTTTCTACGCCGCTATTATGGCATTTATAAAGGCGTCCGGCATCCTCATTCCTACCTAACTAGTGCACATATGCCTCAGCATGCCTCTCCCACGGGTGAATAACAGTCAAAGAAGTTACTAATTTTGAAAGCCTCGTAGCTAAGTGCTTTAAAAAGTCGACCATGGAGCGAGAGGTTTGAGTTTGAATCCCTGTTCGGACAATTATAATTGAATTTTTAATTTTGCTGTCTCTGGAAGGGCTTGACAGTGTTCGGGCGAGTGTCTTTATATAGCAGATGCAGCATATTATGCTGACCCACAAAGTGATACCACGGGTTCACAGAATACTCAGCAGGAAATGGTAATTGTAATTTAAACGTTGTTTCTACTGTGATTCGCTGAGTTAGTGAGGATTGGACGCCCTTAAGTATGCCGCCAAGTGGCGTAAAAACCTGGCAACACAACCAATGCGCGGACTGTAGCGCGGTTGTTCATGGGCGGCGGTATTCTCTTACCGAATAGGAGACTGATCTGCTCCGTCGTCCGCTATACCTACAAGAAAATAAGAATAATTTGCATCACTGACAACACTACTCCATCACAGAGCTGTAAATAAAATCACTCCCCCAGTGTATGCGAATCGTCTAGCCGTTTAAATCGCCGTTGTCGAATTAGCGTCTCCGTGTTTACCTTTCTCTTCTGCTTATTAATCGTCAGTAGACATACACTATAACTATAACTTCCGAACGGCTGCACCAAACAAGATAAGGACGACATATATTCAATATTAAATTTAAACTAAAAAATATATTAAACTGCTGAATCGGCTTGAAGAAATTTTTGTGTATGCATTCAATGTATTTATTTTATAGCTACATTTTTAAGAGGTAGTTTAGGAACTTTTTGCTCGACTACAAAAATGAAGGGTATGTTTTTAAGGTATCGGTTTTTCGGGTTAGTTTGGATGAAGTCTGCTGGGACCACTCAGGGAAATACAGAATAAAATCTTTCCCGCAGAGTATTCTTTGAGCCCGTAGTATCGCTTCGAAGAAGCTGGTCGTATTAGTCCATCAGTATGTGCTTAAGCATGTCTCTCCCACGGGGCTATACCATAGAAAAGCAGATATATTTCATCATACATAATAATAAAATCTTATTGGTTTGATAAATTCCTTCTACATGAGTGGTTAATGTTCGTTCATAGCCGCAATTCACTAACTTCGCTATATACTTTACGACTTAATCTGCTGCCTGTATAACCCGAGCTCTGCCTTGCCGTAGTATTCATGAAGAATCGTGCACGCGAATTTAAAGTCTATTGTGGAATGAGTTGGCTAGCTCCAAGGGTCTCTTCTGTTATAAGCCTACCACGAAGCCAGGGGTAAGGGGTTCGAAACATGGTCCGAATGTAAATTTTTAATTATTTGACATTTATATTCAACCTGGCGAGTGTCTTCAAAATGTTGGGTTTGATGTCATGATTGTTTAAATAAAAATAGGGAGGTGCATGTCCTTCGCCCATGGACATCCCCAGAGCATGCCGGCCGCGCAGCGCACAGGGAAAGTATGCGCTTGAAGGTCCTATAGGTTTGGAGACATTTCACACAGGCGATTCCACTGAGTGATGGTGAGTGGCACAAATAGGACAACATATGCATTGAGGTGAAACAGATGAAATATTGTGCCTTGATGTTTTTATTTTTTTATGGTATAGCGGACATCGGAGCAGGTATCCTATGATTATGATAAGAGAACACATCCGCCCAAGGACAACCACGCTACAGTCCACGCATTGGTTGTGTTGTCGGCCTCTTACGCCGTCTAAGCAGCATATTTTTAGTAACAAGATGTTTTATTAAAATTGCTATGCTTCATATTTCGAGACAATTATAAATTTTCCGTACAACGTACAACGAACCGCTATTGTCCCGGGAGAAGACCGCTGCTTTACCTTGAGTGGACACAAATGGAAACACGAGAGTTGAATTAGATTAGCGAGATGCAATTACCCGCCGCAGATAATTGCACTTTTATACCGCCGCTGCATCTGCTTTTACTTCATTCGTGTGTCTTGAGGAGCGTCACAGTCGTTAAGCCTGATATCGGAAAAGTTTTTAATTTGCTTACATGAATAACTTTTGTTGACGCTACGACTTGGTAATAAGGCGATGGCTACACGAATTTACAAGGAATCTGTTGAAAAGAATGAAAAGGCCGAAGCAACACACACAATACTCAGCGTGAAACGGTAGTTGAACTTTAAACGGTACTTCTACTGTATTTCGCTGAGTGAGTGAGAATATCGGAGGACCTTCAAAATGCTGCTTAAGCAGCGTAAAATGCCAGCAACACAACCAATGCGTGGACTGTGGCGCGGTTGTCCATGGGCGATGGTGTCCTTTTATCATGTAGGAAACCCACCTGCTCCGTTGTTTGCATGAAAATATAAGGAGGCAAAAGAGCAGAAGCCGTTGCTGGGCTGCAGCTGCGTTGTCGGTCTTTAAGGGACATGTCCGGTTTTGAAAGATACTCAGTCAGAATGGTTTGGAAATAGCCCCGCTGGCAGCTGCTTCCAGAGCGGCGTTGCGCGGCACCAACGCATTACTATTTACATCTGCTCAGAGCAGTTCGAAAATGGCGATTCTTCCATCCATACAAATCTTACATACGGCTGTGTCAGTTCAATAAGTGAGCTACAGCCTTAGCAAATTTCATGACTATTTGTCCAGCCCTTCCTGAGCTATGGAGTAACTAACTCGTTATACTTGTATAGGAACAGCCGGCAGTTCGCAAGGCGAGTGTGACGCTGGCGCGGGCGGGGCTGCACCCTAATGCAATGATTCATTATTCGGTTTGCGGGCGAGTTGAACGTCTTCCATTATTGTCATTCATCTGAGGGAGCGGGCGGCGGAGGCGGGAGGCTTTCCCACCCCCGCACACTTCGGCGCGGCTCAGTCGCCGGCCGATCCTCGCGCTGTGAGTACGTAGAGCGAGTCATGAGTTCCGCCACCCTCTGACGTGTAGTCTGTGTGATTCAGTCGTCGCGTGTGTCTCTGGGTTTCGCCTAGGTGCCACAGAGCGCAGTGCTAAGTGCAATTGGTGCCAGGCGCCAGCTGATCGTTGCGTCCAGCTATCGCACGGTGAGTGCGTACGATGCATTCCTAATTGTCTATATTTAGAGGCTCGAATGTAATTGGCAAATTATGATACTGGGGATTCGAAGAATTTTATGTTCAAATGTTGGTAAACAGTGTCGGTTTTCGCGTGATGCGTTATTGTTTACGATCGCGGACGGCGATATCATAACATCGTTCTGTGCGACGGTGTTGAATGTTCTGAAAGTCGGCTGCACGCACCGGTGGCCGCGTCAGCTGATTTCACCGGGGCTGTCTGACACTTTCCTACATACCTTATCTGTACCAGATGTCGGCATATCTGGCGATACGGGACATCGCGTGAAACGATATTTACACGGAAAAGTGTAAAAATCGCTCATTTTCAAGTTGGAAAACGACAAAATGTCGTAGAAAAGTGGAAATAGTGCATTGGTGGTTGTAAAATACCTTTATTATTAATCAGTTAGTATCGCTTATCAAAATGCGCTTGCGAAGGTCATTCTGATAGGTAGTAATAAATTTCGCCATACAATGACGTCACTTTGTCACTACCCTAAAACATAAATCAAGATAATTTCAATTTAAAGCTAATAGCTTCATACGGAATATAAAATCAATCGTACAGACAAGACAATATTTAGACTATTAGCACTCAGTGCCTATTTAGACTATATTTTATAGAACCGGAAACATCCAGTTACCTTTTTCCGGTACACTCACGCATAATAATATGGGAAGTAGCTGCACCGTTTAGAAAACAAATTAGTTGCGAGGTATGCTTAAATCTAATAGGAAAAAATATTTTAAAAATGTCAGGTTATGTAAGACAACGAAGAAGATAGAATGCTCTATATCTTACGTTTTAAAATATAAATTGAAAATTTTTACAAGACCATTTTAGACCAGTAATTCCCTAAGTGGTGTACTTGGATTCTCATGGTCCACGGGCGACTGGACGTAGTGACGTAGGGACGTAGTAGGACCTACATTGGGCGGGACGAAAAATGGGGTCTACAATTATTATAAGAGGGGTGCATGAAAATCTATTTGGTTTCGATAGTTGCGAACTAAAATGCTGGCTTGACTTCCTACCCTCAAATAATTAATGCTATAAAGCAATCAAATCTAACCTTTTTTCGAAAATGTTAATTCGTCGTCGTTGTTAATTTCTTAAATTAACTCTACAATTTTCTTCGAGATTTAGATAGTACTTTAGCTGCAAATTTTTTAAAGAGGTCTATAAAAGAAAAGAGTTTGGGAACCATTCAGTGTAGACTAGAGGATTATATAATTAAATGAATTTTAATATTTTATATTAAGAACCTACCACTTGTTAATATTAATGAATTCGCATAAAAACTGTAAATTATTATTTATTTAAAATAATTAAATACAAGTTCAACAAAAAGAGCTGTTTAGATGTTGGGTACCCAATTACCTACATATTTAATAAAAATTTGTCTCACATAAATGTGTTGCATTCGTTTCTAAGCGAGTTTTATTGTAAGAACAACATTTTCCAAATCGTTTGGATTTCCTTTAATTTACAATTGCTTGTAGTTGTTGACATTTTTGAAGTTACCAGTGGGAGAGCCATGCTAAAGCATATGCTGAGTGAGTACCTATCTGTCTGGGCGGTTCTTGAAATTATACCGCTTAAATGGCGTAATAAAGCCGGTAACCACAGCGCGAATTGTGGCGCGGTTGTCCATGGGCCGCGGTGTTTTCTTGCCATATAAGAGACTCGCCTACTTCGTTGTCTGTTTATAACATCAAAAAAACTCATTCACATCTTAATGTATCCTTTATATGAAAGCTAATATACCCATCTTAAGCCACTAAACCGATGCGATAAAAATCTACCCTCCATTTTTGTAGTCGAATGAAAAATTTCCTATGTCCTTCTGCTACCTTCCACCAATTTTCAGCAAGTTCAGTTCAATAAATAGTGCAACTAACACTACTTTCTTTAATATTACTTTCAAGTGGTTATATGTTATAGGGCCAAAAGGTGGAATAAATTTTTTTTTGTGTATTTTCTTAAGGAAACTTCGTAGCAGATAGTGCGTGTTCTCACCATGCCGTTGTACCTTAGAATAAGGTCGAATTTGCGGCTGTCTCATTTGAAAGGATCAATTTCAATTAACAAAGCGATGCACAACGAGGTACTACATTGACCTAAGTTATCAATAACAGCATTGACGTCACAACCCATCATTTACATCCTGAATTATATATATATATATATATATATATGCTTTGTATACTGTATGTTTTGGGTCTTCTATATGCTAAGAAAACATCGTCACCAAACCCAATCGCGTCACAGTTGGCGCTTGCTGTGTTGCCGTGCTGTGATCCGTGTGAGCTTCTTAAGGGCCTCGATATCGTCACTCACTCAGCGAAACAAAATTCCGTTTCACGTTGAGTATTCTGTGAGCCGAATTATTTAGGTTGCACCTCAAACGTGCCGGGCTATAAGTGCATCAGCATATGCTTCAGCATGGCTGAGTGGCAGTAGATTGCGCCTAACAAATATGACAATAGGATCCTGGAAAACGTTCAAAATCTATCTGTAAATAAATTTAAAAAAACGGTTAAGGGACGTTTGTTTGATAAAGCATACTGTAAAAATGATTTTGTAAATGATGCCGCGCCTTGGGAGTAAGGTGTTCATGCCAGGCATTCTCAGAGCTCATTTTTTGTTATGTATTTTATATGTAAGTATCTCACGGAAGCAAACAAAATACACCCACTGAGTTAATTTCGCCGGTACACTGATTTTGACGTTCAACGATCTGCAATTTTGTATTCATGTTAAATCAAATTATTTGACAGCACATTTAGGAATTGAAACGTGATCGTGAAATGACTGACTTTCTCACCGTCCTAAAGAAATAAGCCTTTTAGAGACCAGTATAGAAGTTATAGCTATTAAACGGCGAAAGAAGCCGGCACCGAAACCTAAGCGAGAATTACGGCGCCGTCTCTATAGCCAGCAGTGATCTCTTACCATCAGAGGACATGCCTGCCCCGTTCACCATCCAGTGTTATGACCAGTTCTACATAAATTAATAAATTATTTTTTTGATATTCTGTAGATATATAATTATATTTTCAGATAAAATATTATCCTCAGATTAATATTGTTGCCTTAGTTACTCGAATGATGAATTGACTTGAACTCAGCTCAACATTGTTTAACTTCAGAGTTGTTATAATTAGAAATAATAATTCTATAACTTATTAATAGAAAGAAATTCTTTAAAGTCAGTGGCTTCTGTTAACAAATCTCACATTCTTTAATGGAATACCATTGGATGTACTATACATCCTATAGTGTACACCTACAGATGAGTTAGAAAAAGGTGCCCATGGGCAACAACTTTTTTACCCTCTAAAGAGAAAGGATATCGTTGTGTACTTCCGGTGTCATCGTTGAACGAAACATTACAAGTATTTCATGCTGCTTTTCGTGGTATCACTTCAAACGGGCCGGCCCAATTTGTGCGACACGGGTGCGACACTGATAAGACACCGGCCCGGCCACTGTCAAAACCTTCCGAACACCGATTAAATTTAAAAGTATAATTAATTATTATTGGGAACCACTGTCCTAAAGGATCTAGTCTTCTTGACTTCCAGTTGTGGAGAGGCAAGGAGGAAAGTGTGAAGTTTCTTGGGTGTATGTTCGGATGCGGTTCGCATTGCTGAGTTACCGAAAGAGGGCGACAAGAGGACAATGTATATCAGATAGCTGATGGGCGCTTATCAGAGCCGATTGGCTCTTGTGGTGCCTAATGTCGTGGTCGCTAATGCCAGTCTAACGATCTCATTGCCTTAATTATGTGTCGTTACATTCGTTGACCTTAAAAAATACTACTCCATAGGTGTTTTAAATTTAGTATCCAACCAAAAGTTCGAGTTTCGGTTCCTTTTATAGTATAGCAGATAACGAAGCAGGTGGATCTCCTATATGAACAGCACACTGCCGTGCCATAGTCCGCGCATTGGTTGTGTCGCCGGTTTTTACACCGCTTAATCTGTGTTTTAAAGGGCCTCCGATATCCTCACTCATGCTCCGAAAAACAGTACAAGTACAACTAACATTTCATGCTGAGATTTAAAGACGATTTAAAGAAACGTTTTAAGCAAAATGTGTAAATATTACTGTAGATTAGGTGGTCGATTTAAGATCATTTTTCGAAATTAAATTTTATACTTCAAGCAACGGCGTGAATGGCGTTCCGAGATGAAGCTCAGGATTTTTTAATTTATTTTTTTTGAAATAACTTCCAGACATGGGTATGAGAGATTTTTTTTTGAATCGGCTATCTGCTGCCGGCCATACGACCTTCACAGCTTAACACGGGCTCTTGAGGCGAATCTAGGCTCGCCGTGAATTTGATTTTTAGCCGTGACTACTGCGAGACACGAAGCTCGGCTTGGGCGGAGTCATGGGCCGCCTGAGCAGCCGGTCGGAAGCTCGCCTGGGTGAATCTGGCGTCGTAGCTACATCGTAGGCGTACCACTTCAGTTAATGTCTTTATCCTCTCGAGGGGCAATCAGCTTAACCATAAAAGGGAGAGCTATGCTGAATAAATCAATTGTGCTACCTCGTTTTAGGGATAGCCACTCTCTTTTTTTGAAGGCCTCTAAATCGTATTGGTTTGTAAATGTCTCTGCAGGCCGCTGGTGCCACAAAATGCCTAAAAGAACTGCCAAACAGAAAAAATTAGTACACATATTTTAGTATATTAGTACATTCTACTATAATTTCATTAAAATAAGAGTTTTTCTGAATAATTATAAAGTAATAGATGTTGCCCTAAATCAAAAGTAATATGAAGATAATGACACTGATCATTTACAGCGTAGACCTGTCAAACAAGTCTAATTTACAACGTTTTTGGTTATTTTGAAGTTATCCGAACACAAAATCCGGAAACACATCAAGCTCGGACTGTGGCGCGGTTGTGTATGTGCGGCGGTGTTCTCTTACCATATAAGAGACCCACCTCCTGTTTTCTGCTATACAAAAAAATGGATGTTTTTGTCTTATTGAAACACTGCCAAATCTGAGCAAATATTATTTACATAGTGGGATATACGAGTAGAGATAATCCGGTGGCAGCCCTAAACGGCCGGTGGTCGTTCGTTCACACCACGGGTTTATATTTAGTAGCATTCGGCGCGGAATGCGGCCCATACGCGATTGCTGACCTACCGCAACCCTGTCACAGATTCTATCAGGATGCTCCAATTGTGTACGCGACTTATCTTCGCTGTGTTTTGAATTTGGAACATCTTGTGCTGGCGGTAGCGCCCGTTCATAACGGCGGTTTAATATTCGATGTGTCTTTTGATGTTTTAGAATTTTTTCTTTATCACTCACTCATTTAGCGAAACACAGTACAAAGGCCGACAACGCTCCCGCGGATCTGCAAAGGCTGGCGGTGTCCATGGGCGCAGGACCGCTTGCGCTGGGTGAGCCTCCTTCTCATTTGCCACCAGTTGTGTAAAAAAGAAATGATGTCAAGGTGTTATTGTATGACTTTAACGAACTCGATATCCGTGACATGACGGTAACTTACCAGACCAAGTTTTTAATTTCAGTTAGTCAAATAAATCAGTTTAATGTAACTATGGTTTATAGGTAGCTCGTGTGGAACATTTTGCATAGGAATATGTCACTATGTTGAGACAGTTACAGTAATATATTCGTATAAGAAGCTTCTACTGTGTTTCGCTGAGTGAGTAATATCGAAGGCCCTAGAAATATACCGCTAAAGCGGCGTAAAAGGCCGGCAACACAACTAAAGCGTGGATTGGGCGCTGATCACTTACCATACTCGACCCGTCTGCTGTTTTGCCCACTATAGCATAAAAATAATTATATTTTTTTATGTTAGCATCTCAATGCCAAAAAGAAATTTCTACGCTCGAAATATCCTCATACTGAATGTATTATCATCTCAGCAAACAACAAATGCTTGGCGTTGGGCGAGAGTTGTTAATATTCGGGCAAATTTAATAAGGCAGGACTCGAACACAATGTCTAGCCTTGAACCGAGCCGAGCCCTGGACCAGACAGACGCCAGCAACGTCAATGCCTACGTCGGGGTGACCAAACTTTTTGGCTGTGGCGCACATATTTAGTATTTTGTCACGGCGCCTATATCTCCAATAATATTAACAAAACACAGAAACAAACATAAAAACATGTACAGTTAGAAACCGAGTTGGCGGCGACGCGCGTCATCTTCCTTAACTATTCGGTAAAAAGTAAATATTTATGCATTCAGGTAATGATAGACAATAGACTCGCGGCTCTCGGCGCCCCTCTTCACTTTCTACGGCGCCCCAGGGCGTCGTGGTGCACAGTTTGGGAGCCCTGATCTCAGTAACGTCATGTGATGAAGTGTTTTTCACGTTATATAAGTACAATGGAAATTTTTTACTTCATTACGATATAATATATTACAAATACAAATTGTAGTGTAACATTAGTTTTTGACTAGTTCTATAATTTAGCCATGTATATCTAGCTTCTAATATCGTACAAATTAATGTTTGAAACCCAGTAACGCATCCGTGACTCTGTAAGGGCTTGGTAGAGGCAACACATTGTGTGTACTGTATCAACAGCTTAATTTATTTCCCCGATTAAAACTCAGGGATTACGGTGGGTATTCTCCATGGACAACTGCGCCACATTCAGCGCATTGGTTGTGCTGCCGGTTTATTACCCCACTTAAGCGGCATATTTAAGTGCCTCCGATATCCTCACTCATTTATCGAAACACAGTAGAAGTACCGTTTCACGTTGAATATTCTGCGAGCAAGTGCTTCGGACGAGCTGGCCCAATTAGTGCGTTAGAATATGCTCTCCTAAGGGTGCGACATTATTAAGACACTTGCCCGGCTACTATCAAGCCCTTCCAGAGACCGAATAAGTTATAAATTGAATAATAATTTTCATGACCGGGGTTCGATTCCGATGCCTCTGGCTTCATGGCAGACTTATTAAACAACGTAGCTACGCGGCTCTCAAGAAAACGAATCTCTCGTTAGCTATCGTAATCATTAAAAAAAAGGATGACCTTTGACGATTGGCGGAATAAGTATTAACTATTATGGGCTATCCAATAAGGTTTTCCTAGCCTGTGTACTTCCATAACGATATAGTCTGTGGTCGAGGCGAGTCGGCGCCAGCGTAGTCGCCATTACATTCTGATTGATGGCTGCCCTGTCGCGTTCCTACAACTTTCGCGTACTTCAGCAAATGTTGGATCTAGACTTAGGCTCTGTCTTGTAGTCACTTCTCTTACGTAACTACATACTACGGAATCCGCTTACAAATCTTTATTTGTAACATAATCTTATTGTGCATACACCTATACATTTGCATATCCCATATTAAATATCTCCGGTAGATTCTTTCTTGACTAACTGAAAGAAATTATAATTTTGAGAGCCTCGTAGCATCATGGTTTTAAAAGTGTACTTTGAAGCGAGAGGCATCGGATTTTAAATCCCGGCCGGACAGTTAGAATTTAATTTATCACCCGCGGGAGAGCCATGCAGAACCACTAATTGGGCCAGCTCGTCCGAAGTGATAGCACGGGCTCACAGAATATTCAGCGTGAATCGGTACTTGTGAGGATATCGAAGGCCTTTGAAATTATGTCGAGAATACAACCAAAGCGTCGACTGTGCCGCGGTCCGTGGGCAGCGGTGTTCTGTTCCCCATATAGGCGAACCCATCTGCTCCGTTGTCCACTATAGGTACCATAAAAGAAATTCGTAACAAAGAGTCTGTAGTTATGGCAGAAAAGTTGCCTATAGTACATCCAAAGAATGAGAACTTCATCGCTCGCGTCTAGCCGACGTGTGACGTCATTCAGCCCTTACAGGCTCAGTTGTTGGGCTTCCCGTCTGCGTAGCTGAATTGCAGAGCCTCATTTGTATGAACGCCTCTGACCACCTTCGCTTGCTCACCCTAGATGCGCATCATCTGGCTTCAATGAATAGGTCATACTATCGAGAAAGCACTGATGCTTAAGGCTACATTAGTGTAAACTATCTTGAGGTCAGGGGTTCCGAATTCTATTACCGGTCTGAATAGAATTTATAACAAATGCGATCTTTGTAAGGGTTTGTCAGTGCCGTGTGTCTTAATTATTGTTTATTTTGTGTTTTATTCGTTTTATTTTGTAGTACAGCTGACAACGGAGCTGGTAGATCTCCTATATGGTAAGAGAACGCCATCGCCCATGTACAATCACGCCACAAACGGCGCATTGGTTGTGTTTATGGCTTTTTTCGCCGCATAAGCGGCATTTTTAAAGGACTGTGATATTCTCACTCATTTAGTGAAACACAGTAGAAGTACCGTTTCAAATATAACTACCAGTCCACACTGAGTATTCTGTAAGGCCGTGGTATCACTTCGGATGAGCCAGCCCAATTACTGCGTCAGCATATACTTCAGCATGGCTATCCCATGAGTATGACTGTTTACCCGTGGGAGAGCCATGCTGAAGCATACCATAAGGTCACAGAATACCTGCTTAAAATACTTGTACTGTGTTTGGCTGAGTGAGTATCGGAGGCTCGTGAAATTATAGTAACCCTTGAGTTATTTATAAATATTTTTAATTTCATTTTGTTATCAAAAAGTAATCCTCAAATGTCATTTTTGATTACAGACTTACAAATATATGATGTGCATATAAGAGACTTTAAACTTGTGTTCAGGTGTAAAAACAAACTTGAATTTGTTTCACTGAAGACAAAGTAAGTAAATTTCTTGCATTGACTATGTATGTACATTAAGCTCACCTCTAATTACGTTAACAAACAATCTTACCTGAAAATAAAAATCTTTAATCAATCCCTGATTCTCAAACTTGAAAACTAGATTTGGCAATTAATTGAACACAAGTCTTCTTTATCGTAATTACGTTCCAAGATGGCGCGGCCAACAAAACAACACATTTCGTTTATAGTCAGTGACGACGCTAAGCGCGAATCAAAATAGGAAATACTAATTTATTTACATACATAAACATTGACATCATTGTTTTATTGTACTGCAGACATCGGAGCAGTCGGGTCTGCTTTATGGTAGAAAATGACCACCGGCCTTGGACAACCGCGCCACAAATCGCTTCAGTAGTGTTGGCAGTTTACGCCGCATATATCCGCATATACATATACACAGTACATTTCACGCTATTATTTTTGGTCGTGGTATCACTTCGCACAAGCGTCCGATCAGTGCGTCAGCCATGGAAAGGGCTATGCGCGGAGTTTCTCCACGTGATCGAATCAGAAATGAGGAGATCCGTAGGTGAACTAAAGTCACCGACAGGCAGGCACGCCACGTTGCACGTAGAGCAGATGGCCGATGGGGCCGAAAAGTTTTAAAGTGGAGACTGGTGGTGGACAGATGGCTTTATAAAGGTCGCCGGACTACGCTGGATGCAAGTCGACTCAGATAGGTATGCATGGAGGTCCTACCATTCTGACCCACAGAGTCATCATTTCAGCCATAGGCCTCCCTCTTGGACTTCCATGAATACCTGTCGGAGGCGACCTGCACCCAGCATTTTCCAGCGACCTTTATAAGGTCGTCTGTCCACCCATAGAGTATAGATACAAATTTGCGTCATCATCACATAGTTATGCATAAAATGTGATATGACGTCACGTCATTTTGACAGTAAAGTTTTATGTCTCGTTATCACTATTTGTCGCAGATCGCGATAGCACAAGAAGTACTTCACGGAAGTTGCCGATAAGGCCGGGAAATGTGTTGCTAGATTGGCGTCTATGGCCTTCATACACTTAAAGTTAGCCATAAACTTGATTTCGCCTTCATATTTACGCTTCTTACACTTTTATTATAAGCAAAGGCTGCATTGTGTAGCTTTTGTATGGAGATCGGGATGCAACGAGCAGGATGCGCACATAAGCGATCCTCCGTCCATGGACACCCCAGCTCCACCTGCACACGGGTGCATTACTGGTCTTTAGTAGTCCAATTAATTACGTATGACCAGTAAGAGTAGCACCATAAGTGCCGAGTTTTAATCCTAGGGAAATAAATTATGCTGTAGATCTGTATCTACAGCACTGTATATCAGTATACCTTTGAAAAATTCGCTGTAAATTTACTTGTCATCGCCGCTCATAGACAATAGTGCTACAGTCCACGCTTTGATTGTGTTGCCGGCTTTTTATTCTTCCCAAGCAGTAAAATTTTATAGGGATTATAATAATATAGGGATTCCAATATCATCACTCAGTTAGCGAAACACAGTACAACTATGTGGAATCACTTCAGACGAGCCGGGCCAATTAGTGCGTCAGCAAATACATCCGAATGCCTCTGCCACAGGTGCGAGAGTGTTAAGAAACTCGCCCGGCCTAAATTACAATTATTTAGACAGGGAGACGAACCCGATACGTCTCGTTTCGTGCTTACTTATAAAACCAGTTATCTACGAGGCCCTACATAATTTAAGCGAATGAGTTAGCTAAACAAACTTAATACGATGAAAAGAATATGACCCAAAGAACCCCGTTAAAACGTAAACAAAGCCGAATCAAACGTTGGCTTCAACCGAAATTCTCTAATTGTGTTTCTAATCAAGGTAATTGCGTTAATTACCGATCGAAAGCATATCTAAGGCAAAGAGCATCATTTCTCCCACCATCGTGCAAACCGGGCCGCCTCCTTCGAAGCACGGACTCGATCAAATCTTGTGTTTTATCGTATGATTTAACAGTGACTCGATAACTGTACTACCTACTTACAACACTATTGACGTGATTAAATGAAAATTCGCTTCTGCTGTCTTTCGCTGAGTGAGTGAGTAAAAGTAATGCGCGGGTCGGTGGCGGGGTTGTCTATGGACGGCGCTATTCTCTTACCATATAAGAAACCACCACCACGTGCTCCGTTTTCCGTTATACGAAAAAAAATGTTATCTTGCATTCTTGAAGAATAGCCGTTCAAGAGTGTGTAAGTGTGTAACGCTAAGAGGCGGTGGCCAAGTGGACATCTCTGGGCTGCATTCATTTGAACCCCGCGCCAGAGCGTTGACTTGCGGCGATAATCTGCAATTGCCCTCTGTGTCTTTATCATTCGGCTTATCTGTAATGCAATGCTATTATAACGCCGTTTGCATTGGAGCGGTCGTTAGGCGCTTTGTTTACCTACTTTGCTTCATATGCCTACTTTGGTGTAAATATTAGGTCGTGGCAAAAGTATTTTATAAAAAAAATGTAAGTATTTTTATTTATTTATTTATAATATGTATGTGCCGTTTTGATCGACGACTTGTTGCCATCTTATGGGTAGTGCCATGATTCCATTGCTGTAGAAATATTGAGATTTTTGATTAAAAAAATCTGACAGGT
>DWCF01004799.1:0-15546 GCA_018230265.1 Delias oraia | reverse complement strand
AAAAGGTTATAGCTGATACGGGTTTATGCTTTTTGAGGACGGAAAAAACGTCTAAGAGGAGATTATGAATTGTTAAATAGTCTCAAAAGATTTTTAGAAATAAATTCGCTATATTACTCAAATACTTTATACTAAGTAGGAGTACTCTACAAAAACTATGGCTTTCTTAAATGAATACAGAATGATTGATACTTGAAAAGCAGAAATACTTGTAACAGTGTTGGTTTTCCCATATAGATTATTTTATTTTCTATGCTGCATGCTTTCAAAGTAATTTTGTCGCCGCTTTAAGAGAATCGAAACAATATTGTACAAGAAGCTGCAGGATATTGGAGACTTGGATTTATAGCTGACATAAAATATCCAATTTGCGTTAGTTCTGCTCTCGGGAGACTTTAAGACACTGATTTTCCTTCAATTCTTCAGAAAGGATAGTTGTAGAGAATATATTAATATTTTTTATTTAATATTTTAACTCGTTGGAGAGCCATGCTGAAGCACAAATTGGGCCGGTTCGTCCGAAAGATACCACGGGCTCACAGATTACTCAGCGTAAAACGGTACTTATACTGTGTTTCGGTATCTATCCTCAAAGCCGGCAACACAACCAAATCGCTGACTATGTTGCGGTTGTCCATGGAGGGCGGTGTTCTCTAACAATATAGGAGACCCACCTGCTCCGTTGTCCACTATATTTTAAAGAAATTAAGGTGACTCTCGTACATATAAGTTCTTTAAGTAAGAATAATATTTTGATATAAACTCATTTTCTTGTGCTAAGCAATTGAAAGTAATTGTATAAAGATTACAACTGCAAAGTAACCTCTTTATGAGACAAATATATATCTATCTGAATCGAAATGAGTTTCTTGAGTGTGGCAATACCGGGATTCGTACAAATCGGAAGTATAGCTTGAACTGAGTAATATAGGGATGGTAAAAATTCAAAGAATATAGTATCTTCATAGCATCGAATTTTTTTTTTCTAAAATAAATGATTATTTGTATTAACACCTACTTATTTTAATAGTACCGATCTAGTTGTTTCCATTTTAAACTAATAATTACATTTAATATAATTTCTAAACTTTAGATTTTTCCTTCTCCTTCTGGTAACCTCCTTCTGGCCACCCACGAAAAGCCGCGCCACAGTTTGAGCATAGTTGTGTTGCTGGCGTTTTACTCCGCTTAAGCGAAGTTTTTAAGGGCCTCCGATATCCTCACTCACTCAGCGAAACAGTACAAGTACCGTTTCACGCTGAGTATTCTGTGATCCCGTGATATCATTTCGAACGAGCCGGCCCAATTAGTGCGTCAGCTTATGTTTCAGCATGGCTTCCCCACGGGTGCAACATTGGCGTATTTAGTATTTTCATTACATTTAAATAATTTATTACTTATATTTAAATATATAATGAAAATATTATAGCATTCATCATCATCATCAGCCTATTCAAGTCCATATATATTATATATTATAGCATTACACATTATAAAAAGGCACTATGCTATAAAAGTATAGGTTTCAGTAAAAATTCAGCCAGACCATTGAAAAAGGCAGCCCTAAATATTTCGTCAGAAATCTGAAATTGCCGGAACATGGGGCGAGCGTCAGTCAAAGTACCCTCTAATGGGTTCGTTCCCTTAAGGATATTAGTAAAATACGCCTACGAGATTATAACATGTCTCATATGGTGGAATTTATCAGATTATTTAATTAAAGAATTATAATCACATACGGAATAAAATTAATCAAAGCTTCAAAATGCGAATTCCAAAAATCTAATACTATTGATTCGCAAGCTTAAGCACAAAGTTAACTCAAATCTATTTTAAAAGTATTTGTTAAATATTACTTTGAAGTTATCGCAAGTTTGTTTTGCTTGGTTTCATATTTCGTTATTAAATAACGACAAATGTTTCTAGGCACCGAGGCTCGGCGTCCAGAGCCCTACTACGGCCGCATAATCGGGCGCCTAACTCAATATGCTCATGGCATACGAGGCACAGCATATGCCGTTGACGAGAGCACAGTCTTTATACGAGGCTTCGCATATGATGGGACTGGACCTGATGCCTACTTTTGGATTGGGGACACACCTCAACCCTCACCCGAAGGCATTCTTGTACCGTACCCTGAAGATTATCCTGGCAGGTAATATATACGTTCGAACTGTTATCCATTCAATTAGATCCAAGAAGATCAGTATCCGAGATCCAGTTCGTTGTACAGAAATAAAGAGACTAAAGAAAAGTTATCATTCTTGTTCTTTACTTTCTAAAATCTTGTAAGAACTCGTTCGTAGCTCCACATCTACAATTATTAGAATTTTCTATTGAAACCCGTTATATTTCTAAATAAAGGCAGTGGCACATGACTTAGTGATTGATATCGGCCTTTTATTGATTACTAAAATATTTTCCTTTAGCCATTAGGTGCTTTATATCTGAAAAGGTTTTAAAGGACGCTTTAATATGCGATTACACGAACGAACGTGGCTGAAAACCCATCTTTTTTTCAAATTCGATTTTTTGCAACTTATAAACCTTAGAAACCTTGGATCGTGTCATCTACCGCTACATTAGAAAAATATATTGTTTTTTATTATAAGATTTTTTTGTTATTTTTAACTTTATCATGTGTTTTATTCTACTAGTTAGTCTAGTTTGCTGGTAATTTCCAATAATTGTTTTTAAACACTTTAGATCAAATAGTTAGTTCTATATAAGTACAAAATATCAAGTAGGCAACTAAGACATAGGTTGCATATTTGTACAACGTGTGGCAACGCATTTAGAGAGTAATTTATAACTTCTATAGAGTTTAGTCTAATTTTTTTTAATTTCAGAGATCCACCCGTCTTATCAGCACATTCCAATTCCGACATCCTTCTACGGCTGCCAGGAGGCAAACGTCTCAGGGACATCAAGTGGATCAGTGTATGGTGTCGGCGGTTTACTGTAAGTTATTAACTATAAATAAATTCGTACAAATTAGTTTTGATAAATTGAAATGGCTTTTCTTTGTTAGAATTGCGTAGGCGTAATTACTGTAATGCTAAATTGTCTTTTAAGTTGCATTTAAAATCTGTAGTCCCGATATAATATAAAGTATTTATTTGAATGAAAAAATTAAGCTGATATAATAAAGGAAATTAATAAATAGTTTAGTATAAGGACAAGATGTATATCTTGTCCTTATACTAAACTAGACATCAGGATAAAATGACATTCCGTAAAAGCCAAAATATCGATTAAAAGGTGGCAGGAGGGAGAGCGACGCGCGCAATCCATCGCTTCCCGCCAAAATGTCACTTGTGTCAAATTAACTTTTTAATCTACCGCAGACTGATGTACTACTTGCCATAAATATAGCTATATAAGCTATGATACGCCTTACTTATAAACATCGCTTTAGATAATGTCTTAAATATTCCATCACTCTCTGACTAACGTGCATTTGTTGATGCATAAACGAGACAGAACATTTTATTTAGTGGTTTAGCTAGGTTTATTAGAAGAAAATACAGATCTACCTCTTCTGCAGGCTGTAGATTAATTATATATAACAGTTTAATAAAAAATGTACAGTCAGATGAATTTGTTTAGGTAAACTTTGGCGACGTATTCATCCCCCCTGGCCTAGATCCTCCCAGACCTCGAGTATTGCCAGAGTTCAAGCGACTGGCTCATGGCCTGCGATCTGGAAATATCAGTGTGTTGGATGCCAAAACCTTTTACATCCCCAACTTGCATTATGATGGGGCTGGACCTGATGCTTACTTCTGGGTGGGAAACGGCAGTGAACCAAGTCCTTTTGGAACAAAAGTAAGTATCTATATTCAAGACAATTTATCTTTGGTTTAACTGCAATTCTGAAGTCTTTGATGAGATTTAGTGTTGCTATGTATTAATATAATATAGGTATATCTAAATACTTATAACTGTCTAAAATAAAAATACTTTACACAACAATACACAGAATACTCAGCATGAAACTGACTTGCACTGTTATTCGCTGAGTGAGTCTATCGGAGGCTCTTGAAATTATACTACTCAAGCGGCGTGATAAGCTAGTAACACAAATAATAGTAGTCTCTTACAATAGAGCATAACAATAGAATATATCATAAAAAAAAGGTATAACGGACAACTGAGCAGGTGGGTCTCCTATATGGTAAGAGAACACCGCCATCCATGGATAACCGCGCCACAGTGTGAGCCTTGCTTGTATTGCCGTCTTTTCAAGCCGCTTAAGCGGTGTTTTTAAGAGCCTCCGATATCCTCACTCACTCAGTATAAGTATAAGTACCGTTTAAAGTACAGATACCATTTCATGCTGACTATTCTGCTAGCCCATCACTTCGGACGAGCAGTCCCTATCAGTGCGATAGCGTATGCTTCAGCATGGCTATCTCACGCGTGCGACAGTACTCGCCCAGCCACTGTCAAGCCCTTTCAGAGACCAAATAAGTTATAAATTAAACTATAATTGTCCGGGCCGTGATTCGAACCCGATATCTCTCGATTTATAGTACATTTTAAAACCATTAATCTACGAGGCTATTTATCTACGATATTACTACTAATTTGTTAAATTAACTCAGTATCCATTACTTAGCGGAACCCACTTATTTATGTTTTTCCATCTATAGGTACCGAACGAGATGGGATCGCTACACCCTCTCCGAGGCTATCAGGGCGAGGATATAGAGATACAATTGCCTGGTAAACTAACGGCCTACGACATCGATTGGCTAGCAGTGTGGTGTGTCGAATACAGGCATAACTTTGGACACGTGTACATACCTAAGGACTTAGACGTGCCGCCGGCTCTAGGCCAGACAAAGATCACTGTGAGTAAATAAACAGCTGAAAATGATATTCTCGTGAACAAAACTAAATCAGCATCTCTATATTTAAAAAGAATTAGTATTAAATTTTGGTGCCGATTAGTACACATCGTTTGGAGTCATTTTTCAAAGTCAATTAAACTTTACAAATTATAATTAAATAATTTAAATATTTCGTTGTGTATTTTAAAATAAAATTCGTGAATTTATTTTAATTTAAAGTTTCTCATATTTAGTGTCATTACGATACAGAAATAGTTATGAAATAGTTATGTGATTTAATTTAATCAAAGTTTCTATAGCGCAGCCTCAAGGATTATTTCATTTTATTCATTCGCTTTTCAGATTAAAAGGAAACCAGCAAACCTAACTAAACTAACAAATATTCGTTTTCAGCCAATGCATTTCTTGGAGTGGTTTAATTGATAATATAGAAAGGTTTGGTAATTTATATAATCTTCGAAAGACGAAGTGATAATGAAAAAAGTCAAAATCAATTAAAGACTAATAAATACGAATTGAAAACTTCTGAAACACTATAAATAACGTGATATTTTTATGTCATTATTCTATAATAATTGTATTAAAGGTAACTGACGTAAGATTGTATAGAATACCAACCATTATTCAATGAATTTAAATGTTTAATGTGTTAGCACAATGTTTACTAAGACTGATTTTAATAAACTAATAACTATTTGTTGGCCATTTTGTCTTTGCTTTCTCTGGAAAATAATATAGCCTGCTTGGTGGTATAATCCGGTGAGTATTCATTTCATAATTTATGTATTATTTAATTAAATTTAATTTATGTGTTTATTATAAGTACATATATTAATCAGTGCAAGCGTGTACGCGTTATAACTGTGTTACCAACATTTTATGTTATTTACACCAGGGCTTCCCAAACGTATTTATTATTCTTGCGAGGCCTCCTCCCCCAATTAACATGACTATACGTCCGGTATAGTAAATAAAAATTGTAGTACTTAGCCGAATATGAGGTTATAAGAAAATCTCAAGAATATATTGAATATTTTTTATTGCAAAATACGTGCAAACCATAGCAAGAATGTAAATTAAGAGACATTAATTATTATTACAATTGTTTATGGTTAGCAATAGAACGAATGCTATTGAGGATGTGCTTGCTTTTCTGAGAATAGTTTCCGACATCGAGGATCAAATCTAGTGATGCGCCTGGGATATGATCGCGACGCACAGTTAGGGAAGCCCAGATTTAGACCATTACTTAAAGGATTACCAAAAAATTTAAAATATATTGTCTACGTTTTTGATATTTTTTAAGCACATAATAATACGAGGTATAAAATTCAGCTTATTTTTCTCTCTTGCTTACTTTTATCATTCATCGCAATTTTCATCAACACATTTCTAATAAAAGGTATAAAACGACGTTCTTTACATCAACAGGAAATTATATTAATATTTTCATCTAAGACTCATCCTATATTAAAGATATTTATTCTAGTAAATGTTACAGACTAGTTCAACTACCTCTCAAACGCCGTTCAGTTCTTCTACCAATTGTAAGGAAATTCTTGATAAAAGGCTTCAAGTGCGATGGGAAATACAGGTGATTTTTTTGTTATAGCGGACAACGGAGCAGGTGGGTCTCCTATATGGTAAGATAACACCGCCGCCCGTAGACAACCGCGCCACAGCCGCGGATTACTTGTGTTGCCAGCTTTTTACGTCGCTTAAGCGGCATTTTACGGGATACCGCTATCGTCACTAACTCTGCGAACACAGTAATAATTGTTTTAAAATGGATAGAGTCTGGCGATTAGTAGATAAATATTTAAGCTGTGTAGCTGATATAGCAATATATATTTTATTTTTTACGGTATAGCGGACACTGGAGCGGTGGGTTCCTATATGGTAAGAGAACACCGCCGTGACGTCCATGGACAACCGCGCCACAGTCCTCGCTTTGGTCGTGTTACCGACTTATTGAACCACTTAAGCAGCATTATTATATTTTTAATACATGTATTTATAAAAAAATTAAATTTTTTAGTTTTTAAATATTTCCTGAAATCTGAGATGATCATCTTCTTTGAAACAAATATTTCAAATTTTCTATAGTAAAAATATTATTTAATAATTACCATACTTATATTTTGTGTTAATGAAAACGGTGATCATTATAAACGCGGAAGCATAATTTATCTGGAGGCAGCCCAACTAATTCAAGCTTTTACCATCCTAAAGCTCTCCCTCGCACATTAAACTCTCATATTTCATAATTCAATTTACATGAGCGTGAGGGCGGGTACTGAATTATTATGAAATATCTTGTGGGATGATTTCAGAATATGTATTACTGTTGTGTCTCGTATTTTTGGTTCGAAGGTTAGGATGCCGTTAAATTATCTTTTTATTACTTATGAATAAATTCTGATATCTTCGGATCTTTAATTTGAGTTGTAGTTATGTTAATGATGCATTTCGCCGATTTTAATAATTCTATTTTGGTTACAAGCAAGTGGTATGCCGAATAATGTAAAGGTAAACACAACACTATTGGAAGTATATTTGTCACTAAAATGTGTGTTCGCTTAAAGGTTTTACGTTTCAAACTATGGAAAATAGAAAATTTCACTTTAAATCCATACAAAAATTGCAAATATGAACACAGCCAACTAGTATGATTATAGATTAGTTACGAGATATGATTTCTATATTTATAAAAAGGGATTTTTTAATCATATTATTGCACGTTTTCAGAATGATCAAATTCAAATAACGCTGGCCGCACGACTTCGAAAGGAGCAGTACATGGCATTCGGTATATCGGGGGCTGAAGGACGTCCTGCCATGCTTAATGCTGACGTTGTTGTCGCTTATTGGGATAATAGGTACCTATTTTATTAAATAGCCATCAGAATAATTTCTTAGATTTATGACGATATCAACAAATATTAAATAGAAAATTTATTTTGTATTCATAAGTAGTTAATTGATCTAAGAATTTTTGTTATAGTATAGCGGACAACGGAGCAGTTGGGTCACCGATATGGTAAGAGAACACCGCCGCCCGTGGACAACCTCGCCATAGTCCGCGCATTGATTTTATCGCCGGCTTTTTACGCCACTTAAGCGGCACTTTTTAAGCGCCTCCGATATCCTTACTCAATCTGGGAAACACAGTACAAGTACAGTCTCACGCTGAGTATTCTTTGTGCCCGTGGTATAACTTCGGACAAGCCGGCCCAATTTGTGCGTCAGGATATGCTTCAGCATGGCTCTCCCACAAGTAATTGAAATAATTGCTTTCAGATCAAACCAACCTCGCGTTGCGGACTACACTATCACACATCTTGCACAGTGCGATGGTGAGAGAGGGGTTTGCCCCGATGCAAGACTTAGTGGCAGCAACGATGTAGTTCTTGGTAAGCTACTATATAACTTATGTAATATTATTAGGGTTACAGTTTAAGCTCCCTCTGAAATCGTTTTCTCATGTCTGAGGATCGTGGTCAGCATTAGGATTACTTTTGGAGCGGATGATCTGCCGCCATCTGTTTCTATCCAGAGCATCTCTTACTATCGTATTGAATTTCGAGGACGACGAATGATTGAACTGATTTGATTGGACGATCCTTTGCTTGCTGTGTTCCCAATTATAATAATTTTTTCTAAGATGTAGTCTCCGGGGCGTACTGTGTGGCCAAAGCGTTACAGAACACGTTACTGGCATAAGGTGGATAAGGTATTTTTTATTTGTAGCTGTGTCAGGATCGATGCATTTGCGCGTTTCGCAGTCCATGTGATTCTACAGTTTAGACAATTACAACTTAAATCTCTTTCTTTCACAGTATCCGGACATCAAAAAGATGGTGTAACTACAATAACCTACAGTCGACCGTTAGCTGCTAAGGAGCCAATGAAAGACAAGGAAGTGTTGAAGTCACGTTCTCAGTCAGTCATCGCTGCTTTTGGTCCTCTCAATTCCAGATATGAGGCCAACGCCCATTCTTTCATGGACACCACCAGGACCGACGTGCAACTTGACTTTGGGGCATTAGTACGTTCACATAAAATATTTTGAAGTTGCAGTGTCTTATTGTTATAGCGGATAACAGAGCAGGCTGGTCTTCTCTATGGTAAGAGATTACCGCCGTCCATAGATAACCGCGCCAAAATCAACGCTTTGATTATGGAGCCGGCTTTTTAAACCGCTTCAGCGGTATAATTTTCAAGGGCCTCCGATATCTTAGTATTGTTTCACGTTGAATGTGAGCTCGTGATATCATTTCGTACGAGTCGGCCCAACCAGTGTGTCAGCCTATGCTTCAAATTCAAATAAGAATTTGTTCAAATAGGGCACTTAACACATAAGGGGCACTTTTACAAGTCGATTTAGATTTTATTTTCTTGTTGGTTCTCGAGAAGAACCAACAAGAAACCCGTAGGGTTTAATTATTTTTATAGCAAATTTCATTGTATTAAGATTCTGACGCACATATCTTCTGTTTTCGTATATATATAGGAATGGTAAGTATAGTATGGTAGTATATATATTTATTGCCTTAAGTTACTCATTTAAGGAATCGCGAGGATACATCTGGTAGATGGCACGCCTTTGCAAAATAGAGATAGTCCCAACATTTGCAGCCAGACTCCACTGTAAAATTCCATATGACATTAAACTATGGAAGTATGTATAGTATAAGTTACCCCATTGCAGTTTAGAGTCAATATTAATGCCAAAGAAGAGAGTTGTATTGTCAAGAGCAAGCTTAACACCATCAAGAACTAAGTTTGGTTCTACAGATTGAAAATTAGGCATAGAGAATTTTAAGCTATTAGTTTTCTTCGCTTTCAATAGTAGATTGTTTGCTGCGAACAATCTGGATATAATGCCCAAAGTACTATTTACGTGCCTCAGTTTAATATCTTTCTTATATATTTTGGAAATCAATGACAAGCCACAATATCAGTGCGTTCTTTGTATTTAATAAATTTGTTTAATAGTATAATAGAACCTCAATAGAGCACCTCTTTCGGCGAATGCTTTCTGGAACGCGCTCTTGGCCAACGAGAAGTCCCCAAATTCCGCGAAAAGCTGAAAAGGCCTTATGCCATAAAAAAAAATTAAACGCGCTAGCTACCTGGAAAGTTCCAGGTAGTATTTAATGTAGATAAGTATCTACGTTAAATAACATTTTATCATTTTTTAACCAAGTTTCACAGAACCATATAAAATCATAATTATATTTATCGACTAACAGTTAATGTCATAAATTTTGCCAGAGATATGCAAAAAAGCTAATTTACTAGCATTATTCTCTGTTTTCAGTCTTCAGTTTAGCTCTCCCATGGGTAAAACACAGTATGTAGATTAAATACAAAATATTTCTTTTTAACACAGGAATTTTTGAGTAAATCCAATATGAGTATATAATATTTTTTAAAGGACGACAACACATGTGTTGGCTTAGCTGAACTAGAAGCAGGCGGTCCAGCACCATGGCCAGCTCGCGTGATCGCAGGCGTAAGCAACTTCACAGTGAGAATTGGTCCAGCCGGAGGCAGAAGGGGTTATACTCCGATTACTGGTAAGATTTGTATATTAATACAATTGCGAATATAACTCAATTGTTACAAAATATATGTGGATTGTTAGTGATATAGATGATTACGTAGGAATGTCCTATGTATTATGTATATAAAATTTATTAAAAACAGAATATCTAATTTAAGGATAGCGGCTAGATTAGTAATCATAGGTTTTTTTTATGGTGGGTGTCCTATATAGTAAGAGAACACCGCCGCATATTGACAACCGCACCACAATCCACGCATTGGATATGTTGCGGGCTCACTCACTCCGCGAAACACAGTAGAAGCACCTTTGCAAATGCAACTACCATTTTACGCTAAGTATTCTGTGAGCCCGTGGTCTCACTTTGGACGAGCCGTCCGATTTAGTGCTTTTTTTGGACAGGCATCACAACTTCACTAGGTCTTTTGGGGCGAACCATAGGCTCGCCGTGAATTTTCAATTAGTGCGTTATGAGATCCTTCAGCAAGGCTCTCTCGCGGATGGTTTTGAATTTTAATATTTCATAAATCTAGTACTGGTAAAAGTTTACTTTTGATTTCACGCAGACAAAGATGTAACAAATGGATTTCTGCCTTATGGTAATAACTTTTTATTTATTTGTGTCTTAATACATTTAAAAACATATGTAACCTAATTATCCATAGATTTTGTATTATCTCTTAAACTAAATTAGTATTAAACAATATAGAAATTAAAACATTTTATTATTGTATTTGTTTAAGTATATATATAATCATATTTTTAAACATATTTAGTTTTCACTTTATTACATTACATCTGTACTATTATTTTTTGGGTAACTATAGTTGGGTTTATTTTTAGGACATCCTTCTTGGGGTATTGCCTGGTACATCAATGATCAGCTCATCCCTGAGATATATGTCGAGCGAGGCAAGACATACACCTTTTTAGTGGAAGGTGGTGACGATAGAACCAATCCAGCGAAGTAAGTTCAAAATTCTACTCTTGTGGTTGTGTGTGTTTCAATTGAGTCCACGATAGTTCCTCTTGCAGCAACAGACGATTCCAGCCCTATCAGAGAATAATATCTGCTGGAACTGGAATATTTCTATAATATATAGTAATAATATAAAGATATACGGTAATAAAATAATATAATATAAAGAAATAGTCATTGTATTAAGCAACCTCTTCGAGTCTATGTTTTTACTTAGCACAGCTATTCATATACACAAAAACATATATATATATATATATAAATAATCCTATATATATATATATATATATATATAGGATTACACATATATAAAGAAGTTCACATCAATTGTTTTACTTCACAGCAGGTTGTATAAACAGTGTCAACATTTTTTAATTAAAATAATATCAATTATCATTTATGTTTATGTTTGTTCAGCACATTCATTTAAATTCCATCAAAATAGGACAATTATTTGTTTAATGTTGCTTGCAAATTACGATGTAAGCTATAAACTAGTTACACATGGAATGATTTTAAATCTTGACAGAACTGTGATAGAGGCTAGAATGATTATAGTCAATCATCAGTTTATATTACATAACTTTCATTAAATAATTAATACAATAGTATTATATGTCACTCAGAGACCACAATTTTTTTCAAATGATCAATCGTGATTGCGACGTTGGAAAGATATCAACTATATGTGTATATCAAAATAATATCAATCTGTTAAACCTTTAAACGCAGGTAATATTTTTTTTCAAAAATTTCAGGTTCCATCCATTTTACATAAGTGATTCGTCTGAAGGTGGCTTCGGTCAAAAGCGTGAAGAAGACCAAAGAAAACAGCGCGTTTTCGCTGGAGTAGCTTACGATAACGAAGGATACCCATACCCTACCGCCGGTAATATTTTACCATATTCCGCATAAATCATATTAGTAAGAGTACATTTAGGTATATAAGTAAAATCAGTCAAATTTAAGTTCTTTTAAACTCAATTACATAATCACAGACTAATTTTCATGTATAATTATTATATTTGAAGAAAGATAGGAGAGAGGTCAGTTTTTATTAGTTTGATCTATTCACACCTAACTTACGAGTACCTATAGAAACTCTTTAAAAATCTTTTATGGAATTTCGTCTCGCTGTAAAAAAATATAAGAAATGGGCTAAGTATATTATTTAAGAACTATTATAGACAGCCTCGCAGCTTAATGGTTTTAAAAGTGTACCACGAAGCGAGAGGTATCGTTTTCGAATCCCGGTCCGGACAATTATAATTTATTCGCTCTCTGGAAGGGCTTGACAGTGGCCGAGCGAGTGTCTTAATACTGTCTTAGTACTGCCGCCCGTGAAAGGAACATGCTGAAGAATATGCTGCGCACTAATTAGGCCGGCTCGTCCGAAGTGATACCACGGGCTCACAGAAGACTTAGTGTGAAACGGTACTTCCTGATTACTGACTACTGGAGATCCTTTAAAATACCGCATAAGCGGCATAAAAAGCCCGTAACGCTACTAATATGCGGCAGAAAAAAGCAATCAAATGGAAGGGTTCTGTGTAGGGACCCCTGTAACAACCGCCGCCGCCGGAAGCGGGGGGGAACCGATATTTGTCGCGAAGCGCACTCCGGTGAGCTTCCGACCGGGCGCCCAGGCGGCCAACGTCGCCGCGACGGCCCAAGCCAAGGTTCGTGTCTCGCAGCAGACGCCCTTGGGCTAGTCGCGGTTATAAACCAATCTCTCGGCGAGCCTACGGCTCGCCCCAATAGTCCGCGTGAAGCTGTAGAGACCTTATGCCGACAGCGTTAGTCATTTCAAAAAAAAACTTATACGCGGAATGTGGCGTGATTGTTCATGGGCGGCGGTGTTGGAGACCCACCTGCTCCTTTGTCCGCTATAGACTAAAAAAAAATATATATTGATTATAAGTCAATGAATATAGAACCTGAACACTGGAGTACCTAGTTCAGGCGCAGACTATGTAATGTATGTAATTAAATACCTTTAAGACACTAAAATTCACAGTCGTAAGTGTGTATATAATATACATATAGAATCCTGTAAACTAACTAAAACATATCGCACGATAGACTAAGAAACTTTATAATATTATTACTGTACCTATAATGAATATTGAAATAAATTTGATTTGATGTGTACAATAAAAAAATCGTATTCAGTTGGAAGATACTGCGAGTGGACCCACAAGACAATAGATCAATCCAGCACCTCTGAAACGTTTGAAGAATATCTACAGACTCTGCAGTTGGAGTGTAATGAGGGCGAGCCAGCTATTCTTGAATGGGCAGTTGCTCACGAGACACCGGATTTACTCTACTATCAGGTAAATTATTTATTTCGTCTTTAATCCGATACTATGAACTTGCGTTAATTATCTTAAACTAATAAAATATATTATGTAAAACAATTATAATTTATTCGGACTTTGGAAGGACTTGATGATAGGCGGGCGATATAGACGGGCGTATTCACACTTCACCAGTGGAAGAGCCAGGCTGAAATGCTGACGTGCAAATTGAGCTGACTCGTTCGGGGATACCACGGGCTCATATAATAGCAAGCGCGAAACAATACTCGTACTGTGTTTGAAATTATACCGTTAAAGCCCGAAAGATACCGCCCGGTAAAAGCGCAGCAGTCCATAGGCGGCGGTGATCTCTTATCATAGATACCCTTCTGCTCTGTTGCACGCTATATCATTGAAAAAATAGAATGATAATTATGTCTATAACGTTATCAGTAAAAGACACAAGAATAACTTAGACCAATCCACTAAAGATGTGGACATTTTTGTAATCTCAAAGTGTAAGACGATTAAGAATTTGGTACATACTAAGGAAGAAAAAAGCATGGGACGCAATTTGCAGTAACTCTGTAAAAATCTATCAACTAATATATAAATAGTGCTTGTGTTATCTTTTTATTTCTTTATTATTCGCTCAAAAATTGAAGTGGCCTATCATATGGTGTATCTTTTTTCTGTGTACTATTTAATATATTTTGTATTTTGGCATGTAAAATCTTGTATTTTCAGTGTTATACGCACAATAACCTGGGTTGGAAAATCCATGTCGTTGATCCTGGAACTCCAATTCCTCTCCCGGGTCAAACAGGCACTGGGTCAAATTTGGCGCCAATACTGCTGTCAATTATCCCGCCAATTCTGACAGCAATCTCTTACGCACATAATAGGTAAAGGGAACAAATATTACAGAGTTCTGGTTTGGTATTATAGATTTTTACTAATTATGCCCTGCTGTTTCGTCTGCATTCATTATGAAGATTTGTGTAACACCTCTCACAAGTGTGCGGCATTAAAAAAGCGCTATTAGCACTCATATGGTTAAATAATGAAACATGAAAAACAACGTACTTGATATTTTTTAACATACTCTTCTGGCATAAATGAAAAAGATAGGCAAAACTAGTGAAAATCAGTAAAAACCAGAGCCGTTTCCTATGATTGTACAGATTATGTTATGAAAGGGTATTTAATGTCAATATACAAAATATCAATTTCATATCAAAATTAAAAACGCATATTTTGTGCATCTACCTTTACATTTTAGACTTATTTGAAGTTTGTAGAGCTATTTAGAAATTTTATTCATAGATAATAATATAATTGTATGAGAGATGACGATGCGTCTTCTCTCTTTTTGTAGTAGGTAACATGGTAATATATGGAAAAGAATTAAATGTTACCAAAACAATAATTACTACCTACTTATAATACAAAAACAAAATCTTTAGAATTTTATCGATTGTTGAATAATTATACGGATTTCACTCAAAATATTTTAAATTAATAATGTGTATTTAAAAGTGAAATATTCTCAAACTATTTAATAATGACAATAATAGATTTAAATATTATAAATTCTTACTAAGGTCGTGTGTGCTTGACAATAAAACTGTTATAGATTTATAGAAATGTTTTTGAATTTTTATCTTAATATACTTTAAGTTTAACTTGTGACTGTTGTAATTATGACAATAAATTCAATCTGTAATTAAGGTTAATAGCTAAGTATATATAATATGTATTTACATAAAAGGACCGTATTTAATAATGGATTGTAATATGTATTATTTCTCATATAAGCTGATTTTATATAGAATAATATTA
>DWCF01004798.1:0-15547 GCA_018230265.1 Delias oraia | reverse complement strand
TCCAGCGGTTGCCCGCGACCTTCGTGAGATCGTCTTTCCATCGCGTGGCAGGACGTCCCACTCTGCGTTTTCCGGTATTCGACTTACATGAAACATATTTATACTATTTTACTAAATGAGTATTATTGAAGATGAACTTAAAAAATAAGAATCAACAATTGTTACTGATTTTGAAATAAACCATTAAATTTTCCATAAAATCTAACGGTAAGAATAAAGGTATAATTTTTTGCTTCTAAGTTTTTTACGATGCACTAAATCACTAATTTTGTAGGCAAAATCTGTTCAGTGGTGTGCTCTATTTTGTTAGTTTTTTTATAGCCTACCTTATCTGATAAATCAGAGGCACCGTGTTCGATACCCGGTGTGATTATAAGGTATAATTTAATCAATCTTTTGGAAGGGTACTAATTGTGCCGGCTCGTCCGATGTGATACCACAAACTCACAGAATAGCCAGCCTGAAATAACACGTTTAGTGTTTATCTGAATGTTTGAGGATATCGGAGGCCTGTGAAATTTTATCTTTCAAGCAGTGTAAAGAAACAAAACTAAAGCACGGATTGTGGCGCGGTGGTCCATATGGGCGGTTGTAATCTCCCACGATTCAACAAAAAAATCTTCAATTTAATGAACTCAGAGATTTTATAAAAAATTTATGCAACATAACTGTTTTATTTGATTGATTTACTTTTTTCTTTTTGGCTAGTGACAACCCCAAGTTCAACAACATACAGCATAATTAAAACACTGATCGTTTACTAATTGCAATTTATTCGATGGGACGGATATTTTATCACACATGTGGTTAAACAATACAAGTCTTAAATCTTAACATCTAGCATATTTTGATACAAAAATACAGCAGACTCTAAGAATAACGTCTTTATTATCTCTGTATAACAATATCACCCACTCTAAAACGATGGTGTTCAGTGGAATAGTATTAATTTTCATGTCAAGATGATGATGATGAGCGGTTGATACATTGGCTAAAATGGTTGTTCTAGGAAGGATGTTTTGGAGGGCGAAAAAAACACACTGAAATGCCGTTTTCATTAAAATGCCAGTATATATGTAGGTAGCGCCTTTCAACATATTTTATCATATTTAATATTACAGTAATTATATAACTATAGATACAATAAACTTTGTAATATTTGATAATACTACTAATTTTACTATTGTAGTAACTTATTAAAATAAAAATAAAATTAAAATAATTTTAATAAGCTACCGCATTTTTCAAAATGGCTTCCCTTTGTATTGCTCTAACAATGAAAATGGCTCGAACCATGGATCTCTTTATTAAGAGAGTCTACTCTATATCAAAACATGTCACAATTATTTTGCTTAATATTTTGCTCTCGCCATACTATAGATACAAATTAAAGGTACTCTATTAAAAGTGATCGAAATTTGCTCGGCAAAATAATCAATATAATATATATTTTATATTAGATGAGGTGCTCGCGACTTTATTGATATAGAATTTACAAGTTCTACTCGATTGTAGCTAATCAATAAAATAATGGTTCACGAATTAAGGTATATAAAAATATTTATTCAGTATTTGGAATTATATACGAATTTCTTATAAAATATTGTAATTTTACTAGAGGTTTATAGAAAGCTTTCACCACTCGACTTAATTTGTATAATTTTTTATTTCATTGTTTAAATAAATTACCCAACAGTTTCTGCTAAAACTTATATTTAATAAGAGATTAACATATTATAAAACTAAGCGGAAAAAAATATTAGCGTAAGCTTTTTTTACGCTAAATCTCAATGAAATCAGACATTGAATTTCTTATAATTATCACCTTTGTTTTGTCCTATCGTTCAAAGGGCTTTTGATCAGTTAGTAAAGTTAGTTAATATAACATTTAAATTTCACTTTATGTGCTAATATGACGTCCTATAATAATAATTTATTTATCCAAGCTTTACTGGCAACAAGTTTAACTCATAAAATATGCCATATTTTTAAATACAGTGGATTTCATTTATAGCGACTTCGGTTATAGCGACGTCAAACTTACGTTCCTTGAATTGAAAGCAAAGTTTCGTAAGAAATTTATTCGGTAATAACGACTTCGGATGTAACGTCAATTTCGGGTATAGCGACTTGTTCTTATTTACTATTCATGACAGACTCCTAGAAATATGTTGTGGATATGAGCTAGCAAAGGCGCAAAGAAAATTCTATAAAACTATTAAACTTATCTTTTGTTTACATTCACCGACGGACAAACAAATGCTTTGTTCGTATGTAGGACTACTTAGCACGTGTAAGAAGTTAAACTTATTATTAAAAAACATATTATTAACATTTCGAGACTGAAAAATGGAGAAAGCAATGCTGAACCGTGTCAATCATTTAAAATTTTACATCCTACAATTTCAACGATGTGGAAACATAGCGCTAAAATTATGGATGAAGAAGTGGAAGACGATTGCAATCTAAGTCAACAACTAGAGATGCATTGTGCTATAACAACGCTCAAGAAGTACTGTTTATTCGGTGAAGATCAAAATAATTTAGATGTAGAAGAAATTATAAAAATGGAATACACCTTACAGGGTGCACAAAAAGCTAAATTTAAAGAGTGCATCATTACACGTTTTTCAAATAAACCCGTGTATAACATAATTAAATAAGTGATAGTGATAGATGAACACTTTAAGAGACCTCCTAAAATAGCGATGAAGTTAAAGTGGTCCCTATATTATTAAAATGTTTAACCATACCGATAATACCTTATTTTAAGTATGTAAAGTTCGCGACATTGCAGCATACCTTGTCGGTTACCATGGCCTATCTGTTGTCAATGGTAACGAGACAGCAAAATACTTCTGTATCCTCCCGAAGTATGAAATGTAATCGAAAATCTACTAGGTATATTTTACTTCGCGTAACCGGATCATCAGAATTAAAAATTATACTATTAAAATATTACACACGTATAACTTCAAGAGTCATTTGAACTTTATTCACAGCAAATTTTATAAAATCGATTTTATATATTAAATTATTTATGCGATGCAGCGATATCATCACATAAATTACAGGATTTATTAAGTTTAAGTTTTAGTCTTCAAAGTTTTGTGTAGATATTGAACGATCAACAAGAATACAAATGAAAATTAACAGATAGTTCCTTTTTTGCATAGTGTCCGTAATTTAGATTTATTACAGGTCCCATCTTTTTTTTAAATACATGAAAATTTGTTCAGTTACTATAATAATAATAATAATGAACCTTGATAGTATAAATCACAAGTGAATCCACCTCACTCTGCTTAGCAAGTATTTGATTACGCTCTGAGTAATTGCTCTGAAGCGTGCGGTGACTTCACATTGGGATCGCGGTATATTCATTTACTATACGAACTCTGCGAGGACACTCTATCTCCATGATCCGAGTTCATTGCTGGGACTAGTAGGAGTGGACGCACTAGACTCATTGTTAGACGAGTCAACACCGTTTTCTTGTTCTTTATCTTCTTCAGTAGGGCGTCTGCAGAACCCACAATGCCCTTTTGTGATGAGGTGTATTTCAAAATCCTCCATGTAATACAACTACAACAATAGAGAGTTTCATAAGTGGAAAGTGACGCAAAGAAGACGCGAAGGATAAGAGCCTACCCGCCCAGGGACACTCCCAGCCAGTGCAGAGCCACGGGCGTCTTGCAAGCTTTTTAGAATACGCTTTTTTTGAAGGTCGAAAGTCGTATTGGTTTGGAAATATGTGTGTAGGTAGTTGATTAAATATTTACGAAACATTTTATTTTAAACAACACAATCAATGCTAGTTAATCACGTACTTAGTAATATAAAATAGTGTAAATTCTCATAAAGGTGCCAGAGGTATCAAATTTTCTTGACTTGTCATACAGATTATAACGCACAAAGGGAAATTTAATATGGGCAGTAATGCTATTGATGCTTTATTTTGCACAATATCTATTATAATTAATTAAATGTAACTAGAAACAAGGTTTATAGAATTATTTAGCTTCAGATTTTTTCTTGTGTTATAAACCAACAGTATTACTTTATTTCTGAAATAGTTCTGAGAGAATTGGAACAATTAAAGTATAAAAGTATGTAAAAATTCCAAAATTGTTAATCACATTTAAGAACATCTCAAAAGTGAATGAATAAATATTTATAAATTGTATTTAAGAAGCATCTCAATGACTTTGACTGTCAAATTTCTCAATCTCAATCAATCTCTATATAAAATGTCATCGTGTACTTTAGGCGTGGCAACGTAACAGCTAGTGGTACATTCACATAATATGTATTACTAAAATTAAAAACAGGTAATGTTTGTGTTTTTGATATTGTAGGGTATTTGAAACTATTAAAACGATTTTGAAAACTCTTTTAAAACTACGTTATTTGTACTCATAAACCGAAAAGGAAAAGGCTTTTCAAAGTATGCGGAAGAAATAAATGTGGAACCAAAATGTTACGAACGCTGGCTTAACTTTAGACACATAAATGAATTCTAGAGAATAATTTTCGAACTTGCCAGTGTCTATAAAAAGTCTACGACAGCATTTAATTATTTAATGTTCATCATTTCAATGACAAAACAAAGTTTTGTCATGACAAATATAGAAACTCTACTTCTATATTTGTGTCATTAGAAATTTAATTAACAATAGTATTATAACGTTAAGTAATTTTTATAATTAGAACTCGAACATAAACGCTCAAACTAGGGAACTTACTAAATATTCTATAAATATTACTTGAATACAACAAGCCAATAATGGATCGAAGTTTTTTTATTATATAGGCGATAAAGGAGCAGGTGGGTCTCTTATATAATAAGAGAACACCGCCGCCCATGGACAACCACGCCACACTCCGCGCATTGGTTGTCTTGCTGGCTTTTTACGACGCTTAAGCGGCATTTTTAAGGGCCTACGATAGCCTCACTCACTCTACGAAACACAGTACAAGTATCGTTTCACGCTGAGTATTCTGTGAACCCGCGGTATGCGACACTATTAACACACTCGCCCGGCCTCTATCAAGCCCCTCCAGAGTCCGAATTAATTACAAATTCAATTATAATTTATAAATGTCCAGACCGGGATTTGAACCCTGAAAACCTTGAAACCAATGGTACACTTTTAAAACTATTAAGCTCGAGGCTCGCATAATGCAAACTATAAAATCGACTGTAAACAATAAATTAAGGTAGACTCACATTTTTGCAGTAATCACAAACAGTAACTGGTAATTCTGGTAACATATTCCTATAGAATATCGGAGATATCCCCTTTTTCTCTACGATGACCACGGCAGCCGGATTCATTTGAAGCAACGCTTTCCTACTGCATACCACGACACCTGTCTCGTCGTCCTGATCAATAATATACACATTAAAACACGGGAACATTAATTGCAGATTAAAAAAACGAATAAAAAATATATACAATATAATTTATTAATTCTTTAGAACTAAGCGTCTTAACACTGTCACACCCGTGTGAGAGGCATGCTGAGGTAATAATTGAGCCGAATCGTTCGAAGTAATACCACGGGATCACAGAATACCAGCGTAAAACAGCGTAAACCTCCTAATACTGTGTTACGCTGTGATTGAGGATATCGGAGACTCTTGAAATAATACCTACTATCATACACATACGTAAGAGGGTAAAGTGTATATACGTAAAAAGCCGGCAACATAACCAAAAAGCGCCGTTTGTGTCGCGGTCGCGTCCATGGACGGCGGTGATCTTTTACTATGAGAGAGATCCATCTCTACCATAAAAATCTGAAACAGAATTCTCTATACATACACATTAATATACACACCATAATATATACCAAGTAAATTTGCTAAATAACTCAAAATTATTTTTAAAAAATATCTCTTAAGGCATCTACTTCTTTAATAATACATAATATTTTGTTAAAACTATATATTATAATAAAACTGAGCGAATATCTATTAAGTATTTTTCGGGTCGATTGTTTGAATTGTTGTAACTATATTTTAAGCTTACCTCATCAGTCTTATCGAGAAAGGGGTCTGAGGAATCAAGATCGTGATTAATTCTTAATACATCCGCACCATCAGTATCGGAATTCTGTTCCGGCAATGACATTCGATCTATCAAATCCATCGCCTCTTCATGTGTGATCCCTTCGGCCGGTACAAATTGAACCAAGGGCAAAACTTCTACGAAATAAATAAATTATCAGATGATAAAAGCCTTCTTCAAATGAAGATTAAACCTAGTGGCCCTCGTTAGGATTTGAGCTCCTTTCGCAATAAATGTTAAACTAAACAATTATTTCTTAGTGGAAAATCATTCTAGTATAAAATTCGTGGAGTGGCGAGAATCCACGAAAATGTAAAATTGATATTCAACCTTTTAATTCCACATTGTTAACTGTACCTCATTTTATTATTTATTTTCTAACATCGTACTAGATATAACCGCCACAATCAAAAATTCATATTGTTTATCTACCGCAACGTAATAAATAATAGAGCAATATTTCGCAATAGAGCAATATTTTTTTCAGAAAATTCAAAGTGACCTCATCATCATCATCATTCATCATTTCAGCCATAAGACGTCCACTGCTGGACATAGGCCTCTCCCTTCAAAGTGACCTAAACAAATCTAAACCTAAAGTAATTCTATAATAATTTCCTACATAATAATTTAAAAAGCAACGGTACAATATTTTATAAACGCTACAAAATAACAGTAATATTGTACAAGATAGTAGATGCAAGTATATCAGATACCTCACAGACCACCGACGATTATGTTTTACACAAGCAGTGCGATACTGACTAATAGTTTCAAAAATCGTTGAGCATAGGTGTTCTTTGTCTTTCATTTCCATCTCAGCGCAATTGCAATGTCATCTGAGATTCAACGTTTAGTTTTACAATTCACACAACACAGCGTGTTATATGCAGAATCATCAGACTCACACAAAAACAATTGTAAA
This sequence comes from Delias oraia, assembly GCA_018230265.1. NCBI lineage: Eukaryota > Metazoa > Arthropoda > Insecta > Lepidoptera > Pieridae > Delias > Delias oraia. The sequence continues at coordinate 8,548 of DWCF01004798.1, read as the reverse complement.
TTATAATGAAATACGATCGAATAATAACGAGGATGGTTTTGTAACGCCGTAAGTCCAAATTCAATTGAAATTGCAAAGCTTTTATACACAACGAATGCGCGGACTGTGGCGCGATTGTCCATGGGCGGCGGTGTTCTCTTACCATACTGGAGACCCACCTGCTCCGTTGTCCGTTATACTATAAAAAATCGGCCCCATAGGGGGCACTTTTACAAGTCAATTTACAATAATAAAGCTACCAATGGTTTGGAAGATATACTTTTACGAGAAGAACCAACAAGAAACTCATAAGAGTTTATTTTTCTTTTATCGCTATATTTACTATAGTTGATTTATTTATGTTTGCTAGTATAAAAGGTACACTTGGAGGTACAGAATGAGTATGAGAATGGAGGTACAGAAGTTTCCATGCATCTTTGTCTTTGTATATTGTTCCTTGTTATAATAATAAGCTGTCTTCATTAAAGTGTTTATTACAAGTTTTTGAATTTACTTTCTACGATATTCAAAATAACAACTAAGGAATATGGTGTCATTATTAAACGACACCTTCCTTTGACTATTAAAAAGTTGAATGACAAAAAAGACATCAAAGCACTTACCATGGGTGACCAAGGAATGGGCCAAAATATGTTTACAGCGTGGGCAGTGAGTGGAACACATTGGCGTGTGTCGCCGGCAACGCCAACATAATGGAGCAATCTCTTCATCCGGGCTATCGCTCGTACCACCGCTTTTCAACATGAGAAGCTCTACACTCTCCTATTTAACAGGATTATTAAAATTTGAGATGGCTTTGGTAACTGGCGTTGGGTGATATGAAGGATATATTTAGCGATGAATGTTCAAATAGATTAGAAATAGAGAAAGTATGAAAATGGCTCTTATAGCAGACGAAATTACGTCTTATTCAAGTATTAAAAGTGAGCATTAAAATGACTCATTGAAAATGTTTTAAATAATAGTGGATACTATGTATATGTATGTATACTTGAAGATGTAGTTTTGAAGAAAAATATTAGCTTTGTACACATAATCATCATCTCAGCCGTAAGACATCCACTGCTGGACATTGGCCTCCTCCTTGGATCTCCATGCATACCTGTCAGAGGTGACCTGCATCCTGCGTCTTCCGGCGATCCTTATAAGGTCGTCTTATTTATTTGTACACATATTTTAAATAGAAATATAAAAAAAGAAAAATATTATGTCTCAATAGTCTTTCAAAATACAGATCGCAAATCAAAAACAAATCAAACGATCCACATTAGCAGTATTCATATACATTATTTATCTTTGTCATGAATATGTTGTTATTATTTTAGTTACCTATATATTTCTAAGGAAGCATAAATTATAAACGCGACCTTTGCTTACTTTATATAATGTATTTACGATCATATAATTGAGATTTCAGATACGTATCCATACAAACGCCATTCTAATTTCGAATGCATGCTAACTGACATCTCGAGGGAGTTATATGATAAATCAGCTTCGAAGATTCACATACCTGCCACGACACACCTTATTTCATATTTGATGCATTATCAAATAACATTTACCGTTAAAAAACGATATTATTTTTATTGTATGTTCTCCCCTGATTGTTTCTTTATTATAACGGAATTAAAGAAAATATAACATTACTACAGAAAAAAAATTAAATTGAAATATATATAAAAAATAGGCCTATGTCCAGCAGTGGACTTGAATAGGCTGATGATGATGATGATGATGGTATTAAAAAAAATTGAAAAATATAAATATTAAGTATTATTATATTAGTATATTATTATGTATTATTAGTAAACTTTTCATTTACTTTGCGAATTTTGTCACTAACCATAATTTTACGAGTAAATACATACCTGAAATTTCTGTGGAACTTGAAGGCCTAAAATTTTATCCAACATCTTCCGGGCCAATAAGTTAGCATTCAACGCCTTTGCTTGTTTCGCCATACAAAGATAAAGGCAGCTGGGTCCCGTTAAGGTCAAAATATTATAGAATGTTACTTCGAGCTGGTCAGCATAATGGCATGTATAATGGTAATAAATATCGGTTATAAATTAAGGAAACTTAATGTTTAATACTGACTTTCAAAAAGAGATTTTAAACGTGTTGGCGAATGCAAAAGGCATCGAAATAGTCGGTTTTCCTAATTTTTACAATAAATAGTTTTCCGGTATTGAAATAATACCTGCACAATGTGCATATGATCCCCTGGAATTCGCGCATTCGCATAGTAGCAAAGCTATGAAACATAATCTTTATCGGTGAAAACATTTTTTTAACTGAAAATCTCATTTATTACCTACTTTCATAAAAGTATTTTCTTTGTCCTTGTCGAACTTCACGTGATGTTTGTTTACACTTTGTTATTAACAGTAGCTCATTCATAATAAAAATTAATGGTTTTTACTTCTTAGTACGTTATTACGGCCATTTCTTGAAATTATTTTACTATAGTCACAGTATGGACAATATTATAAATTCAGTACATATTATCATAAGTATTATCGTCGTGTATATTCTTGAACAAGAATGACAATAACGAAAAAAGCAAAAATATACAGGCCAAAAATTTAAACATATTGACAGAAATAATGCCACAATGCAATCAATTAACCTACAAAACATTTTTAAATCTACAGGAACTATATTTTAAAGCGTTTATTTTGGACTTGAGACATCTTTTGGTTTCAACAATTATTAATAAAAAAAATTCTCTTGATAATTTAATTTAATTAAATTTTAAACATATTTATAGTAACAGTATTAAACATAAGTTATAAATCTAAATGGCAAAAATTTGATGATAAATACCAAATTACAACAAAAAATTAAAAAAAACTGTTTATTTGTTATACTTATTACTTTCGTGTTTTTTTTATGCTATAGCGTACAACTGAGTAGGTGGGCCTCCTATATGGTAAGAGAACATCGCCGACCATAAACAACCGCGCCACAGGCCGCGCATTGGTTGTGTTGCCGGATTTTTACACCACTTAAGCGGCATTTATAAGGACCTCCGATATTCTCACTCACTCTACGAAACACAGTACAAGTACCGTTTCACACTGAGTATTCTGTGAGTCCGTGATGTCACTTCGGAGGAGCCGGCCAAATTAGTGCATCAGCATGGCTCTCCCACGGATGCAACAGTATTAAGATTCTCGCCCGGCCACTGTCAAGTCCATCCAGAGACCGAATTAATTATAAATGACATTATAATTGTCCGGACCGGGATTCGAACGCGATACTTACGCGCTTCATGGTACATTTTTAAAACCATTAGGCTACGAGGCTCTTTATACGTTTGATTCCACGTACTTATATATTGTGCCAGGGAGCGCCTTGCACCGATACATCATTCGAGTAAATAAATGAATTAAACTGTTTGTCTAGATTTGTAATCAATTCGTCAACTAGGTCACTTCCGTCTGTCGATGGTCGAAAAATATCGCATTAAATTACGCAAAACACCTGCTCCAACTTCCATAAAATATTAATAAAATTAACATGCTGATGAGGCCTATAGAACAGGTTGTATTTTTTATTACATCGAAAAACGTACACCGACTCAAAATCATTTAAGTAAATCTATTGAGTCACGAAGGAAAATGTTGATATTCTTGTGATTTTTTTGTGTTACGTTATTATTTTTAGCGATATCTCCACTTAACTACACTTTATCTACAATTTTAGCTATAATAGCTTTAAGAATACAATATTTCTTCCAATAGTCAGCCATTATGTTCAATATAATACTACTGCAATCGTAATAAATCTTCAAAAAAATACCACACAGATTTTAAATTTGGAATACGCTATTTTCTTCTTACGATCTCAATGCGACTAATCGCATCGGGTTGGGTGTAAACCCAAAGCCGATACATTCTATAAAGCCACAACAAATATTTAAGACAAATCTGAAAGTAAGATTAGTTCCACCACATCTATAACATAATTATAATTTAAAATGAAATTTGTTATCTCACAGACTATTAAATAACAGTTTTTTTTACATTTTTTTATGCTATAGCGGACATCGGAGCAAGTGGGTCTCCTATATAGTAAGAGAACACTGCCGCCCATGAACAACCGCGCCAGAGTTTACGCATTGGTTCTGTTATCGATATCCTCACTCACTCTGAGAAACACAGTACAAGTACCGTTTCACGCTGAGTATTCTGTGAGCCTGTGGTATCACTTCGGAAGAGCCGGCTCAATCAGTGCGTCAGCATGGATCTCCCACTGAACTTTCTTTAAAATAAATATAAAAGGATACAACATAGATATCCCGGGCGGCGGCTCTCCGTCCAACAGGGCTAGGACATATCTCGCAGCATTTAACAGGGCATCAGGTTGGCTGAGAGAGAACGGCTCATGGACGCAGCGATGCACCACATCGTATGCGTGATACATACGAGCCAGTCGGTCATTGTGCTTATACTGATGCAGCCATGTATCACGATCCCTACGATGTAAAGTTCAAAAAATTCAACTTAATACGCCTTAAATTCTTTATGAGGGCAAGCCACCTCTATGGTAAGAGATCACTGCTGCCCAAGTACAAACGCGCCACAATCTGCGCGAGTTGGTTGTGTTGATGGATTTTTACGCCGCTTTAACGGCATTTCACACAGCGACACACAGTACTAGTACTGTTTCGCGCTGGTATTCTTTGAGCTCGAGGTATCACTTCGGACGAGCAGGTACAATTAGTGTATCAGTATATTTTACAGCCTGGCTCTCCTATAGGTGTGACAGTATTAAGACAATTACAGGCCAGCTAAAGATCGAAGATCAAACACTTCCAAAGATCGAAATAAAATGTATTTTTTTTACACGAATCGGGGATCAAACCCGATACCTCTCGCTTATAAACTGGCAAAAATTGCCTATCATTAGTTAATTGATATATAATCACTGATAATATCTCGTAATTGTGTTTACTAACCTATCGGCATCTGAGGTTTCTAGTATTTGAGCTGCGAGGGAATAATGCAGGAACCCAGCATCGCTAAATCTTTCTTCGGCAGCTGCATTCCGAACTAGCACATTGAGGACATGCATCGCGGTATCCGTCTCGCCAGCCATATAGTACGCTGTTAACAAACAAATATTATAAGCATTGTATTTAGCATATCCAATATTATTTTTTATGATATAACGTACAATAGAGCAGATGGTTCATGTATACGCTTAGAGAACACTGCTACCCATGGACAACCGCGCCACAATCCGCGCATTGGTTGTGTTGCCGGCTTTTTTAAGCAACTTACGCGGCATTTTTATGGGCCTCTGATATCCTCACTCAGTGAAGCACAGTAGAAGCACCGTTTCAATTACAACTATCATTTCACGATGGTTTCAATCAGTATTCTGTAAGCTCGTGGTATCACTTTAGACGAGTCGGCTCAATTATTGCGTCCACATATGCTTCAGCATGACTTTCCCACGGGTGCGAAAGTATTAAGACCCTCGCCCTGCCACTGTCAAGACATTTCCAGAGACCGAATAAATTAAATCACCCCGGACCGGTATTCGAACCCGATACCTCTCGATTCATTGTAGAACTATTAAACCACTTAGATACGAAAATCTCATTACTCAGTTATTTATATCACTTAGCTACCATCGTAGATAAGGGAGCACAACTATGATATTATTAGTATGAACATAATATTACTTCTACGAAAGATTATCTTCATTTAAAGCAAAACTTCAATTCATATTTATTATGATAAGTACTCGTCCCAGGATGTCCTTTGTACAGTTAAACAATAATCTGCAATGTTTACACTGTACATAATTTTGTTCCCGGAAGTGTATATCAGCGAACTTTTTTGACAACGTCGCTTCTTCTTCAAAGTATATGAATTTATGTAGGTACTTATTTATTTATATAATGCATTCATGTATTTTAATTTTATATTGCACTATAGATTCATTCTCCCGAATAGTGGCTTAGGTACAATCAATGAAAACTTACATTATGTGAGAAATTATTAACTAACTTTAACTCGAAGACGTCTAAGGAATTTAGGTCATGAAGGTGTAAACAATAAATGTATAATTTAATCGGTCTTTGAAAGCGCTTGACAGTTATAGTCGGATGCGTGGACACAGTCACACCTTTGGGAGAGTCCTGCTGAAGCATTTGCTGACCCACTAATTGGGACCAGCCAGCGTAAAAAATAGATGTCCTGTTTCGTTGAATGATTGAGGATATCGGATGCCGTTGAAATTTTACCGTCAAGGCGGCGTAAAGAAGCGAGTAACACAACCAAAGCTCGTATAGTGGCGCGGTTGTACATAGCCGACGGTGACCTCATACCAAATAGGATACTCGCCTGCTCCGTGCCCGCTATGCAATAAAAAAAATATATTACTTTTTTGTCTATAGCGAACAACGGAGCAGGTGGGTCTCCTGAACACCGCCGCCTGTTATGATGGCGGCCATACACCGCTTAAACGGCAATTTTAAGGCCCTCCGATATCCCCACTCACTTTGCGAAACAGAACAAGTATCGTTTCACGCAGAGTATTCTGTGAGTCCCGAACAGTCTGCCTAACTAGTATGCATATGCTTCAGTGATGAGGAGATCCATAGACGAACTACAGTTAATTAGCAAGCTAGAGTGGTTATGGGCAGGCCACATTTCACGTAGAGCAAATGATTGATGGGGCCGAAGTGTTAGATTGGAAACCATGGACCAGCAAGCGCAGCATAGGACATCCACCCACAAGGTGAAAAGATGACCTTATAAAAGTCACCGAAAGGATGCAGATCGCCTTCGACAGATATGTATGTAGGTCCGAACGGGAGGCCTATGTCCAGCAGTGGACGTCCTACGGCTGAAAAGATGATGATAATATGCTTCAGCATGGCTCTCTTACGCGTAACACTTTAATTACTACTCGATTAACCTTTTTGAGCTTCAATGAATTTATTCTCCTGCGCCATCCGATGTGCATACGGCATATAGACGTCTTGCTTACACTCGGGGTGTTCACGGACAAGTGCGAATGCCCGCGACCACTCACTCGCATTCACTGCCAATTGCGCCACCTTTCTGTAAATATTACTCAATTAAAATTCAACCAAGGTTTACAATTATATTGTAGATCCGACATCAATAAATATAAAATATTTTTTTATTACTTTATTTATTTATCTATTTTGAGAATAGGAAATACTAATATAAGATAAATTTTCGTTTCGTTAAATTTCCAAATGATTTTAAATAATCGATCTTTAATATATTTAGGAACTTAATATATTTTTTTTAAATATTTCTCCAGCGCAATAACTGGTTATTAACGTAATAACTAGCTAACCCAATAAGTAGGAGAACCTATACTCATAGAAATGAGTCGTACATCGATTCCGTAACAAAAGTGATTTTATATTACAACTCAAGCACGACATTCAGTCATACTGACATAGCATTTGTATTATAGATGTATGTAAAACTGCCACTTAAGTTGCATAAAAAAGCCGGCAACACAATCAATTCGCGGAATGAGGCACGGGTATCCATAGGCGGCGGTGTACCTTCCTATATAGGAGACCCACCTGCTCCGTTGTCCGCTATAAAATAAAAAAATAGCATCATATTAACGGCCGACAAGTCTAATTTTCAATACAGTACTGGAGAATAATATATTATCTACTATTAAGCGCTGCGTGGGACGTCCACCCACAAGGTGGATAGACGACCTTGCAAAGGTCTCCAGAAGACGCAGAATACAGGTCGCCTCCGACAGATATGTATGGAGGTCCGAGGGGAGGCCTATGTCCCGCAGTGGTCATCTTACGGCTGAAATCATGATGATGATTACTACTATCACCTGTAGTCGCCAAGCCTTTGATATACATCAGCGGCGGTCACATATTCACCCGTCGTCACCAATGCTTCAGCTAAATGACGAAGTGATTCACTTGATCCTTTATCCATCTTGCGCGCCAACTCTATTAACCTAGAAAATATGCTCAGGATATAATCAATTCAAGCAACATTATTACAACATTTATTTTACATAAATGGACAGTCAGTCCATTAGAATCGATTGTATGTATGGGGATCCGCGGTATAATCTCTCGACCAAACATAAATGCTAATAATAACAAAATAAAATACCTAATCTTTAATTTCTTGCGCTGTTCATTTTATCAAGAGGTACGTGAAAAAAGTCCTAGGGGTCTGTGACTGAAATATGTAGGAGATAGATGCCATACTCTATAAGTCTAGTAGGATATCAGGTGTATTTATTCTTTTTCAAACACATTAATGTAATTTTATATAGATCGTATTCTATATTGATTAATTAAACTACTTGATTTTAATACGCGCGACTTTTAAACGAAAACTAAGATTATACACTATACATGTATTTAAATATAATATATAAAAAAAACTAGTAGACTCGGCAGACGTTGTTCTTCTACAAAATAAATTTTCAATAAACGTGGTAATCATGCTATTGAATTGTAACTTATATGACACGGTTGTCGGTTTACCATGGTAGTGGTGCC